>JAQIXX010002141.1:0-26729 GCA_034700605.1 Willowsia nigromaculata
CATTCACAAGTTCAGCTAATTACAATTTAGTCATTTCCTACGAGGTAATCAATTCATGCAAGTCAAAAGTAACTAACTACATTCCACTCAGAATAAACTCTAGTTTTCTTGCTATTCAAAAATACTCATTATCACGTGATTGCTTATACATTTATTGCTGCTTTGTTGTTTGATTCTCACTTCACCCATATTATTCATTTCATTTCTCTCTCATTACGCAACACAAGTGAAAAGACAGATTTTACATCTACATTACAGTAAAGGGGTCTGAACAGAGTATAAACACGGTTCACCCTTTACACTTGTACAAAAGCCACACCATTTATAGCCTTGTCTTTATACGAAGCAAGTCCCATCCACCAAAATTTAAAGAAAAAAATAATGGTTTCTATCCATTTATTTTTTTACCAACCTATTCCACCTTACATATTTGCTTATATGTATGTCCATTAAAATATTACCATTGCCACACTACCCGCCTGTGTAACTGTCCATTTTACTGAAGGCAATAGATAACATTCGATGTAACATTTTTTAAAGCTTGTATATGTCGCCTGTCTTTTTCCATTCAACACCACCGACCACCACACACCAAAATGAAAAAAGAACAATGCCCAAATTCAACTTTTTTTTATCATCCTCTATCCTCATTTTCTGCCTTTCTTCCATATATTTTCCCTGATGCTATTTATACTAACACAACTTTTCAATGTACATTTGTGCTCATCCCTCTTCCTTTTTTCTATTTGAAAGCATTTCGGTCGTGGACAAACGGGCAGGCATAAGAGAACACAAGCCACTTCTGATATCTATTTATTACCTCTCTTTACGTTTTGGCTGTTCTACTCCCGTTCCAAAGTACAGGAGAAGGGTCGCAGTTTGGAGTAACCAGCAGCAAACGCGTCCATCTATCTACACAAAGTAAAAAAGGTCGCTTTCTCTTCTTCTGCCACTTTAACAGGAACAAAACAGCCTTCCTGGGCATCTTTCACTGCTGAGGAGAAACATGTTAATATTCCCAATGGGAGTATTGAAGACTCATAGATCAAGATCTGTTTTGGGTGTTTTAAAAGAAATATACTTGTTGTTGTTGGTGAATGGGAATAAAAAATTCTAAATGAAGATTCACTGACATTGGCTCTTTATTTTAGAGAGAGAAAGGAACGCACAAGACAAAAAAGCCTTATAAATGTAGGCGCTCTAATAGAAGGTGAAATAAATTTATATATACCAAAAGTACACAACATATTACACCAAATTGTATATTTTTATCATTAGAATTTTACAAGATAGCTACGGTGGACAAGGGACATGTACACCAGAAAACCAAGAAAAACCATCCTCATCTCTCTTCTTCAGCATCTCTCTCGGCGGAAGGAAGCTCCTGTCGAAATGGTATGGATGGCTTTATTCGCCCATACTTTTGAGTACTTTTCTCTAAAAGAGCTTGTAAAATGAAAATATTTCTCTTTCTAACATGCTAAATATGTATATATGTGTTTTTTATAGGAAGTCAAGTTTCCAGCTACCTAGAATGCTGTTGTTTGCGGTAGATGTGACCAAGCGAGACTTCTCGTTTTCCAGAGAGGTCTCAACGAGACTAAATCTGTTCTGGAGAATAGAAAAGAAAACGAGTGGAAAAAACGACACATTCCATTGCTCTTTTTTTTGTACGCGCGTTCAAACTTCCAGTGCTGACCATCTTTATTTCGTTGAGGACGAGTAACGAAGGGTATTATATGAAAATATAGAAGTCTTACTCTGTTCTATGGCGCTCTAGTGGTAGTTTAGTTGGTGCTTGTTCTCTGGCAAGGCACACGACACGGTGACAACAAGAGAAAAGAGTAACAAGGAGCAAAGAGGAAAAAGGAACAACAAGGACGAAAACGACGATGAAGTGGACAGGAAGAATGGAGAAAGTAAGCTTTAAAGAAGAGGGAAAAATAGAAGCCAAGATGTCATGAAGTTAACTATACAAACTCACTTGGTACATTTACAAGCAAAGGAACTTATATGGAGTGATGGTGTATTATGATTCTCTCCTTCTTTTCACATCTTTACTTTCTTTTATACGGAGGATATCAATGTTAAGTAATGTGTGGAAGTACTCATTTTGTTTAGCTTGGACATACATTGCAAATCAGCCAATGTTTATGCTATACTTGAACATAAAGTGAAGTATTTCAGGCTACATCCTGTGAGCGCGTTTGCATCCCTTCTTTCAAAGTGCTGAACACATTTTGAAAGAAAAATACTGCCAGGTTTTTCCCAACTTTATCCTCTCAAGGGCCTTTGACTCAATCTTCATCTTTGGTTCCGTGTGTATTCTTATTGGCTTTTCTCTTGACGTATCTGCTCTGTATGATTTGACAGTAATGAATTGGTTGGTTACACGGACCAGGGAGTGCCTATTTCAATGAATTAATTAAATGATGAAATTAATCTGTTCAATGTTGACTAAAATATTATAAATCTTTTATTTTCTTTATCACAACCACAATCTTGAAAATGTCAAACGTGGAGTAGTAGAGCATTATAGAAGTAATACCCTGCATTATTGATATATGGTTAACTATTTATAAAATTAGCAATATTATTTTTTAACTATTTCTCAAAATAAAAAAATCAGTTCAGTTTTAAAACAATATTGTGTTGCACGTGTAAAAACAAAATAAATGCGTCCGAGTTCAAAGTTGCATGGTTTTAGCTGTCTTGTATTAAAGGTACCAGTAGCCTACTCTTCGCTTAGGCCTGAGCCAGTTGACAACAAGGAAAGTGACAGCACCAAGTAGTGATAAGAACAGTACGAAACCAACAACGGTAAAAATCATTTTGTATCCATCTTTTGGACAGTAAGAACCTGCAATGTGAGAAAATAAACCAGTAGTAGTACGCAGTGGGTTTTATGGGCATCGTGACATGTAACGCAAGAAATGTATGAAAGCTCTGTGAGGGAATGAATGGGTAAAATACTTACGAGGACCAAAGTCAACTCCATCTGGTCCTGTATCACTCAATCCAACATGATATGCCTGCGCTTGCACCAGAGATAGCAAAAGAGTGGACTCTTTGGTGTCCGACTCAATCACTTCAGTCGCTTGGCAAAAGTAAGACAAGCCCACAGGAGCACTCAACATGCCAAGATTCTTTGCGCGGAAAGTGAAAAACGTCTCTGTGGAGCAAAGAAAATGATATCATTGCGTCAGTATACAGATTACATGTAATAAATGATAAGATAAAGTAGTTAATAGCGAACGAAAAAAATAAATTAGTCAAACTTACTATCACGATTGAAACCTGGGAATTCTGCTTCCCCAGCGTAAAAAACGCCAGTGACAGCGTCAAGCTCGAAATACGGCTCGGAAAATGTGTCGTTAGAATATTCGATAAGCTTCCCTCTCCTCACAAATCTAAATGTTAATGTATGAGAGTGTGTGGGTGGATCCTCCTCCTCAATACCAGATGCAGGTAGCCAAGATAATGTGATGTTTTCAATGAGATCGCCACATGTACCGTAAACACTTGCGTTTCGAGGTACAGTCAACAGAGTCATGTCAGTCTGGAAAGGAAATCAATGCTTTTAAATAATTGCTGCTTGATGCAATCACTCAGAATGATGATTATTTGCATGAATTTTTTTTAACGCTTACCGTTGCGCCCGTTGAGGTTTCATATGGAATCATCACTTGGAATATTCCGTTTAGGAGAATACATGTGTCCGTCTTGTTGGCATTGGTAAGACCCCATTTGATGTCATCAAGGATGAAATCTTCTTGATCTGGAAAACAATTTACAAACGATTATTTCTTATCCTACTTCTATAATCTGCAGGATTCATCATGCAAAAATGTGTCAGCAAAAATAAATGCTTGCTTACCAGGGTTCATATCACCCATAACGGACGCAACAGCACATACGGCAATGATAGCCGCGATAATAATTTGCTTCATTGAAGACATGATTGCTGATTTTTTATTGTTTTGCTGGTAGTATTTCTTTAAAACTTTTCAAAAAAGTTGGAAAGATGTTATTACAATTTTACTGGCGATGTCCTTTTGGTATTCCACCACACAACACTCGTTCTTTAATGATGCTTTTCTAAATATTATTTAAAACTTAGACTATTTTGTAAAAAGTATAATTAAATGATCACTGAGTTCATTAAATGTTTTAAAAGGTTGAAAATGTCAAACAGAAAAGACACTGCCATTATCACAAGTTAAACTTAAGTAAAAACACGCAAACCGTTAGAATTGGCAAAATGTTAGCTTCTTAATGGTTGCGCTCTGACTAAACCTGCCGACTCAAGAAACTGATGTGATGATTGCTGCTCTACGTGCAGTAAATATATTTGATATTTTTGCAGATAATAATTGATAATATTTTTTTAGTTAACGTGCATCAATACTTTTCGCGTAATCTTTGTTAAGCCTATGAAAACCGTGGAGTATTAAATTGGTGCACTGACTTGCTAATGGTCTTCGTCGTCGTGAAAGCAGATAACGAATGGCACATTTGTTGGAGAAATTAACAGACAAACACAACTCAGCTCACACTGCTACGCTCTCTCTTCTCTCCAAGATAAACTTCCTCGTTAAATAGAATCTTAAGAAAATAAGAACAAAAATATTAATGCGTTTCAATCAATCGTAGTAGTAGTAATCTCATATTACTAGTATTGACAAATATCATCATCACATGTCCATTAAATGATACGCTATATACCTATCCCATTTTTTCACTTGTTTGTACGTTAATAATAATTACTTAATTACGTACCCACAAAACAAATTATTCTCAATGCTTACCATCGTCACCACCAACACTTTGCACCAAAAAGGAGCCAAGAAACGCAGTTTATGTTTGTATGAACCAGATCTAAAGCGGTTTCAAATGGTTAGCGAGATTATATAGTTTTCAGTGTGTGAAACAAAATTTATTCAGGCTTCCTATGAAAATAACCATGTAGAAGGCCGAGCTGAACCGCAGAAAAAAAAAATCAGAAAACTGAAGCTCTCTTGTTTGCATATTAGTATGTAGGCTAGGCTTTCTCAATAAACAATTTGTTTACTCATTGCATATGAGTGTGCGAGAAAATATAATATGCAAGTGATTAAAACAAGTTTTTATCAAATCCGACTAGTACAACTTAACATACTACTTATAATAGCTTATCCCGATTAGCCAAATTTTGTGTGGAACTGTATATATTATTAACTTATGGTGCTGCACTGGCTGATACTACTACGTTGTGTGAAAATGTCCTTGTTCTTGTTATGAAATGGCAATGATACGCTTGTAAGGTTTCTCGAACTTTTATGCTTGGGATGGACGAAAAAAGAAGAGGTGTGTACTCTGTCTTGTTTGTGTGCAACATTTTCAAAAAGCTATTCTATCCAGCTCCACAGAGAGTCATGGTCTTTGATCTGGCCTGGCAACTGTGTCAAAATGCCGGTAATGTAATGGTGATTGTCTACGTATTTCTCTGAAACTTGTTATTGTGAGAGGTATAGCACTGCATACAGCCATCGAGATTTTAAGACCATTTTATCATCGTTTTCATCTTTCTAAACCAATAAGATGTATACGTGAGCGTTCTTGCAGCTTAAAAACATTCTTCTATTCATCTTGTTGTTTACCTGTAAAAAACAGTTCTAACAAAAGAGCACATGAGGAAGATGGTGACTCAAATGAAGAAAATCACCTCGGGAGATTCTCCCTGCAGTAATGCAGTTTGCTTGACAAAAATGAGCAGGCTTGTAGCATGGAATTTAGTCAAAGAAGGAATAATGAGGCATACGCATGCATGCATTATGGGATTATTAAAGCAGTGTAGAGCGTTAGAACTGATAAAGTGATCATTGCATTGTCTACCCAGCTTGCATACTTTAACAATTATATGTATTTCAAATATCCCAAAGTTTTGTATTTCTCAATGCATACTTTCCATGTATCTTAAATACAGGTAAGAAGAAAATACATTTTCAATTTTACATTCATATTGTTTGGCACATAATGACTCATCCTTAATCCAATCAAATACAACTCATGTGTTAAAAATAGCGTGCATAAATTCTAACGTTTTTTTATGAGCTATCGTTAGCATTCTTGGACTATTCATATGATAAGAGAGTTTTAATTGCTTATTTTATCTAGAAATAAATGTATCAACAAATTGTTTAATTTTAGTCCACATGTATGCATACCAAATATATGCTCCATAACTGTAAAAATAGAAATTAAATACTGGCTGCACGAAAAGCTTTTGTTTGAATTGATTCGTTGTATGAGCTGCTTTGAATGGTAATACACAATCAAAAATATGCGCCATTGTTTACTTAATAATCTGGTTTTAACCATCTAGCGTGTAATCTTTTATGACAAGCATAATATACCTATGTAACTTTAGCTTGATAGCTTATAGTATATTATTGCCTTGAACTAGATCGAGCAGATCGTTCTTGAAAAGTCGTTCAATAATATGATAAGAAATAAGAAGTTTGCTTATTTTTACTCAAAAGATAAAATTTACTCAGGTAGACAACAACTTAAATATCTATGAAACTAACACATAATTACATCATAATATGGTTAGAATTCAACAACCGACCCAAACTGCGTTAACTCTATTTCAGTTCTCCTGATTAACCTTGCCACGGTGCGTATCATAATGAACTGATACACCAAATAGGCTGCCAGAACCAGGATAGTGTCAGGTTTGAAGTCTCCGAAAAGGTAGAGCAGCAAGATGAGGAGGATTATTGTTGTGATGATTTCAGTAACTATTAACCATGTCCTCATAGATTGTGTATCGTTCTAAAAATGATGAAAGTGAAATCATAAATAATTATTTTGCATTTCTTCATAATTAGCCATTTTTTTTACTGGAAAATAAATAAATACATACCCACATTAGACCTCGTATGAGAATAACTGTTATGAAAAGCTGAACCGTGTAAATAATAAGCTGAATAGACTTGGCAATCCGATATCCAACCACTGCAAAATTAAATGTAGTTCATTAAAACTAAATATTTTTGAAATCCCTTTTTGCGAAAAGCAAGCAACCCTTGGCACTTGGTGAAACAGCAAATTTACCTTGAAAGTATGGCGTTGCGGGAAAGAATCTTGCTGTTTTATTTGCATGGCTGGACACATTCACTAAGAGACAATCTCCATTTTCTCCAGTCTCTCCACTCTCACAAGGCATTGTATTATTCTCTGCTGATTCTGTCTCATTGTCATACAGGGTACGGAGTTTATTGTAGGAATCCGTAGGAGGATCCTCAAATGAGACTTGATATAAGGAGATTCCAACAAAAGTTATCACTGCACCGATAACTAGCTGTTAATTATTAATAAAAAAACAGGCATTCATTATGAATCAATCAAGTCAAGTAAATGCATTTAATTTTTCAAGAATCCTACCTTAAAACTGTGCACTCACCAAGTCAATCACGGCGAGACTCAAAACTCCCTTCCTAAATCTTTCCAGACTACCATCCCAAACCCTGTAACAGCACAACTGTGTCATGATGCTTTTATCACAAAAAATAGTCAACTTTTATTTCATGTACACAATATTTAGTACTGGAGGTCATAAAAATTCACAAAAAGTAAATGTTTCAGCGGCTATAACGATTGATGCTTTTATTTCCGCGTACAAATTGGAAGTAGGTATTTCCCTTTTTAAGCCATCAAAGCTAAAAACTTAAAACGCACATTGAAATATACTTTCACAATTGATTATGCAATGAGGATTATGCGTTTCTTGCGGTCCAAACTCAGCAAAAAATCATGTTAAGAGATTAGTGGAACAAAACTACATTGAAATTACTGTATCACACAATCTATAACACAGTTCAAGTTTTCATAACTTTTTTTTTCATTAGCAATTTTGCTTTCAAGAATGTCACAAGGAGTTTATGACTCTGGAACACGCATCGTCCCACAGACTTCATAAAACCACTACATAATAACAAGTCGTATTTTAATGAATTGAATTTTACTATATCTGTCTGCTTCCCTGCTCATTGTGATCACGATGGTCTGGTGTAAATATAAATTGCTACTTGCACACCATATAGGTACACAACGTGTAAACAAAAGTTAATGGAGATTATGGAGAATAATAGCTTTTATTTTTGAATAAGCAAGCATCATCAGTTGTACATGAAAATGAATGAGTCTGTATACTCGTATTATATTATATAATTTATAACAAAACCGCACAATTATTATATTTTTATAGGTCTTCAATCCTGCGAAACCACCACATGCTTGATAATGATGCACATCTTCTCTGTATATGGCTAACTTTAGAAGACACACACCATCATCAAACTAAAAATACCCTTGTTAACTTTTTTTTAAACAAGTGGACAAATATTTAGATGCCACACAGATCTGTGACTCAAACACTACACTGTTTCCTTTTTTCGTTACAAAGAAAACGAGATGATAACAAAGTTTACAGAAATGTTAGGGCAAATGATAATGCACAAAAAACGTCCCGGCCAACCCAACATCCCCACCAATGAATACAAGATAAAGATTTTTCAATGAAACGGAACAAGGATAACTTACATGGTTTTAAAAGCGTGGATTCCAAACTTGATTTTTATGATTCATGGAACTTTTTTTTTTGCTGAGTGGTTTGTTCAGCAGCAAAGAGCGGGTAAAGATGTGCTTATCATTTCCAATCACAATGCCACAGGATGTCCGATAAGTAATCTAAATTTGACTACCAATGAAATATACGTGTACACTCATTCACTAAATAGCCATCAAACTATGATGTCCAGAAGCCAGGACGAGAGTTGCTGTCAATAGAAAATTATGACCCACCTTCTCTCATAGTAGGACTTTTACATTAAAGTTAAGTCAGTAAGGTTGGGCTAAAATTTTCAAGGAGGGGTCTGGTATGCAAAAATGTTTATTATGTACGATCTCATCTCCTGTTGAAAACAGGCAAAACGATTTTTGTTTGCTGAACACTACACTTTTTTCTCGTTAATAAATAAAATGGCAACGGTTTGAAGATCATTATCATTATCTTCATCAACAACACTCGTGAAGAGTCATATTTAGGCATGAAAATGTCGAAAAATCGCATATATTTTATGGTGATCACCAGTCACAGAGATGCATCGCATGTTTTACGGATTTACAAGCTTACATCATTGTTTTATTGTTGTGGGTAAAGGTGAAGTGGTTTATTCACAGTAGACTGTTTGTCCGTGTAATCGCAAGTTTCTAAAGATAGCACGAACGAATCCTTTAGAATTCGTTGTATGTCTGTTACCTGAATATGAATGCTCGTTAGGATTGAATACTGAAATTACATATTTGCTTTAATTTAAATTATAATATTTTTAGCTTTACGGGGAACCCTGAGATTTTACGTTTTTGGAGAATAATTTCATGTATTTTTATCGCAAGACGTTCTTTCTCTTGCATCTGCATGATGTAGATATGGTCTACTAATCTCATGGAAATCGGAAAGTATTTTGGCATTAGGTTAGGGCAAAATTGATTTTCGAATTTTCAAAATACTTTGCCACAACGTTACAACAGTTTCTGCTTAGTCTCTGATTAGAAGTATTTTTTAGAATCATTCATGATGATGAACACGTGCATGCATAAATAGCAAACACTAAAAAAATATCACAGCCATCAGCCATGTATAAAAGGTAAATGTAGGTAATAATCGCGCTAATAACAATAGTACCTACCTACGCGTGATCTATTATACTTGGGAACTTTTGTCAATACTTATTATACTATTATTCATGATTATGTTGGAGAAAACCTGAAGAAAATATTGTGACATGCTAGTGCAAAACAAAAACTCATAATGATCGTAGTTTTCTTTTATTTCTTCTCTTCAGCACTTCTCTCTCTTAAAATGTTACCACCAACACAAAAACATCAGTACCACAGACTAAAGTTGTTCTTTTCAAATCCGCATTAGTAATTTCATATTCCGGTTGACTGAAGATTATGCATGTAAATGATTTTGATTTTTAATCATGTTCATGAGCTCTTCGAGGATCATCATCTTCTGTCCTGTTTTCTCACAAGCACAGTTCTACAGTACAATCAACTTTAAGAAATCATTGTACATATTTTCGGTCTATGGTCGATTGTGGGCTGAAGTATTGGGCGAAATATATAGGCATTAGTACTAAACGTGTGTCCCACTCTTGCGCAGTTGTAGGCGTTGATGTGACTTTGAGTAATTTTATTTGAGAAACTCATGACATGCCAACCCAGAAGCCAACCTCACACTTCATATACATATGATGGCAATCAATAAGTCCTTCGTGTTTGATGTTGAATATAGTCAGACAGATAACGAAACATCACTGCATCATGCATCGAATATTTGCACGCTACAATTGAGCCAATTTCACTTTATTAGCAAGCCTAAAATATTATAATGTACTAATTAATGTTGCAGCACTACATTATGTAATTATGATAATCTTTGTTGGTAGGTTATTCTTCGGATGACTGAATAATACACGGTTGTCTTTTTTTAAATAGCTGCATCATTATACATGTCGCATGCTGATGTGAAGCCATGCTTAGATATGATTGATATTTGTAGCTATTTAGAGTAGTTTTCAGTCTTCTAAGGTGAGCCGTGAGTCATATGAGGCAAAAAAACGTTTGTTGATTCAAGCGCAGCGTGCTAATGTGTCGCCAAACATTTAACTGATGACCGCAAACGTGTGAAGGAAATGCTTATCTTTAATTAGTGTTGACGTAGTGCAGGATAAAACTGGACAAACAAGTTGTCGGATCTTTATGTCCAGTGGAAATGTCTCATTTACATGAGATTATTTTGACATGCATTAATTATTAAGCATTACTGAATATAATGACGGTATTTTAGACAAAATTGTCTAATTAACGTTTAATTTTGATGTAGTCAAACACAACGAGATAAATTAGAGTAAACTAATCAAAAACAATACCTGAAGTAACACCGATTCTTTGAATTTTGAGCATAGCTTGTTGTTTCAATGTCAGCAGACATGTTTATCGGGTCCTCGACCATTTAACCTTTTGTTCGGCCATATTCTTGATGTCCAAACTTCAAAAAGATTGCGCAAAATCAGTGTCAAAAATTACAAAGGATGATCATCGAGAACACTGATTTTCCATCAATCAATCACTTGAATTGATACTCAAGTGTAATATTTTTAAACTCATGACGAGATCGAGACGTAATCATGATTAATTAAATGCAATACCGCAGACATGTACTTTTAAAGCAACTACGTAATTAGTAATTAATGAGAACTTTACAAGGAAATCATTTAAAATGTACAAAGCTTTCATAATCAATGAAGAAAATCATCAAGAATGTCACATGCATGCAAATGGTCATTTGGGGCATGTTCGTTCGCCGAGTATAAAACTGGACATTCGAACTCCTATTTTTTTCAGAACAGTTTGAAAGAACGAGTGTGTCAGCGTACCAGTCAAAATGCAATCGAAAGCAGTTTTATTACTAGCCCTTGCCGGGTTTGCAGTTGCCCAATGGGATCCAAATTTTACCCCTGGTAGGCACACCATTGTCCATTTGTTTGAATGGAAGTGGAACACGATTGCAGAGGAATGTGAGCAGTTTTTAGGACCTTTTGGGTATGGTGGTGTTCAGGTAATTGATCAAAACGATATAGCGAATAAATCATTGCTTTGCATCTAAGAAAGATTGAAATGCAAACTTTCTATCCCAAAAATTCTCAGGTTTCCCCTGTGTCGGAAAACGCAATCGTTACTGAGCCTTATCGACCATGGTGGGAGCGATACCAACCAGTCTCCTACAATGTGATGACCACTCGTTCAGGAACCGAGCAAGAGTTTCGATCCATGGTCCGACGTTGCAACGACGCTGGCGTCAGAATCTATGTTGACCTTATCATTAACCACATGACTGGATCTACCAGAGTTGGCCAAGGAACTGGAGGAAGTTCGTATAACGGAGGGACCAAGACATTCCCCGAATATTCTTCATGGGACTTCAATAGTCGTGACAAATGCCCTTCTGCCTCTGGAGACATTGAGGATTATAATAACCGCGAGCAAGTGCGAAACTGTGCATTGAGTGGTCTTACAGATCTTGATCAAAGCAAGGACTACGTCCGAACCCACGCTGCTGGTTTTATGAACACTTTGATTGGAATGGGTGTAGCTGGATTCAGGATTGATGCTGCTAAGCACATGTGGCCTGCGGACATGAACGAAATTTTTAGCAGATTGAACAATCTGGAAACTTCCCACGGTTTCGCACCCAATGCAAGACCCTTGATTTATCAAGAAGTTATCGATCTTTCTGACTCTGAACCAATCCGAGGTGATGAATACTTCCAGTTGGGAAGAGTAACAGAGTTCAGATTTGGCAAAGAACTAGGGGAGATTTTCAGAGGAAACAATCAACTTAGATGGTTAAAAAATTGGGGACCTGAATGGGGACTCTATCCTGATGGGAATGCACTTGTCTTCATTGATAATCACGATAACCAACGTGGTCATGGAGGTGGTGGTTCCGTTGTCACATTCAGAATGTCTAGGCAGTACAAAATGGCCACTGCATTTATGTTGGCTCATCCTTATGGAGTCACTAGAGTCATGTCTTCCTATAACTGGGAACAGAGGTTTGAAGGGGGAGTTGACCAAAACGATTGGGTAAGATTGCAGAATTTTGTCTTTTTAAAAATTAGTTATACAAGTTATACAGAATCTCAAGATTTTCATATAACTTATAATTAACAGGTTGGTCCACCCAACAATAATGGGGAGATCACTCCTCCAACCTTCAATCCTGATATGTCTTGCGGGAATGGTTGGATTTGCGAGGTTAGCCAAAACCAGTATTTCGTTGCGCCATAAAAAAGTATTATGTTGCAATCTATTAACATTACTTTTAAATTTACAGCACCGTTGGCGTCAAATCTACAACATGGTCAAGTTCCGTAACGTTGTTCATGGAACAGCTTTGAATGACTGGTGGGATAATCAGAGCAACCAAATAGCTTTTTGCCGGGGTAATAAGGGCTTCATTGCAATAAACCATGATAACTTTCCTTTGAGTGGAAATTTCCAGGTACAATTTCTTATAAAAATATATTAACATACAATTTTAAATCTTCTAAAGTGCAATTTTATAAACTAATACATGGAATTTCGTGATGCAGACATGTCTACCAGCTGGACAATACTGTGATGTTATTTCCGGAAATAAGGAAAACAACTCATGTACTGGAACAACCGTCAATGTTGGATCTGACGGAAGAGCAGACATTTTCGTAACAAATGAGACTGAAGATCCTGTCATCGCCATTCATGCAGAATCCAAGTTGTAAAGGCGTCGATGAATACAATTTAATTTATATAAGTTAAACTGTGATCATATATGTACATAAAACAATTTATTTTTATCTAATGTGCAAAACTATTAAATAAATAACAACAAAAAATGCTTCAAAATTAAATGCGCTATGTGAGGTATTGGAATTGTAATATCATCTACTAAACAAAATAATATCACTCATTGCATGCAATCTAGAATTATAACAACCTTATATAATCGTCGAGTTTCGTTTACAACATTGTGATGGAGGGACACTCCAGTCATATTCATAAGACGGCCGCCGACGGAATTCTTCTGGGCACAGCTTTCCAGATTTAACTAAATTGTCATATCTTTCCAGCATTTCCGCTTGGGTCACTTTGTGTTGGACCAGGTATTTATTGCTGCAACCTCTCGATTCATACTCTGTGTCGAATCGCACGTCATGTCTATAAAAAAAATACAAAAAGAGCCTCTATAATAAAATCATATTTACAAGACGCTTCGTTAATATAATCATGATTAAATTAAAACTAGATAGTCAATTGCCTTTTCTCGTGTTGTATCACAGAAAGCCAAGTGCCAACGGTAACATCTTCATTATTGTACGTCCTCAATACAGCCTGATTTCTAACAATGAAATCCGAGCATTTCTTGCTCATCACGTAGCCTCCTCCTAGAATAAACAAACAAACCAAAAATTATGCATAATGATCTGATATGCCAGTACCGATTATAATTATATAAAACTTTATATTACATTTATTACTACCTAATGCATACGGCAAGTACAGATCACAGATATTATAATCTTCTTCCTTCCACTTCCCCTTCTTCTTCACTCTTGCCCTCCCATCGAAAAATCCCCAAAAGTAGCACTGCTCCCCACCAGCATTTGTACTTGAAGTGGGCTTCCCCTTTACTCGCGCTTGTCTCTCTTCCAGCTCATCCAACACAGCATCCACCCGAACAAACGAGTCATCGTCACACTTCAAAACATAACGGAAAGGCATGGAAGAACTAATGTATGTCAAGCTCTCAGTCAACTTTAACGTCAAATTCTGATAAGAATCCACAATTTCTGGGAGAAGCAGTAGGTCTCCATTAACTTGCTGTTCTTGATCAATCCTTCTTGCCAAATCAGGCGGAAGATTTTCTGTCCCCACCACAAACAAATGCTTCGTCGCCTTTCCCCCTTTTGGACTCAATTTTAGCCAAGTTGATCGAAGCGTACCTCTAAGTTCGAAATTTGAGGGTGCTGAGATAATTAGGATGACTAGAAGCAGGAATGGTTCATGAGTGTGATGACCAACAACAGCGAGATCATGACCGATAAGGTCGCGTTCCACTTGTAATTGATGAAAAAGGGTCAACCAGCTGCCCATACTGAAGCCTCCGATAAACATCAAGAAGGACCCTATTGGTAACCTCCCCCTTGTGAGGAAAATGTCGTTGAAAAACATCGCAATTTAAATGCAGTCAACGCTTTATAAATTCTAAAATGACTTTGCACAACTCATTCAAAAGAAGTAGTCATTTAATCAAGCACATTTTAAAGTAATTTCTGTCGCACATCAGTAAACTTTGGTTGCAGCAACCCCAACCTTTTGGTAACTTGGAACACTGAGGACACATATACTTGTGGTAGCTCCTCAAATGTCATTTTTCTTGAACATTGAGATTAACTGGTTGCCTTTTAATAATCTTAATTAGTTTTCTTTATATGCTTCGCTGTCAGCAAAACCGACACAAAGACAGCAATATTCACATTTCACAGGGATAAGGGCAATGGCGTTTAGACACAAATGACAAGTACGGTTGTGGCAAAACGCTGGCAGTGCGGTGATCTCCACAGCGTGAACTTGAAGCAACAACACAAACCATCTGATTCAAAGAGATAGATGGACTTGCAACTTGCATTCTCATTCTTGCGTGCATTATGCATTGAAATTGAGCGTAGAGGTACTATTTGTATTTGTAAATACAAGTATGTACAGTGCACCTGTTCAGAGTTCATGTGCCGCATTTAAAAGCATTGCAAATTGCAGGCTGAGTCTCTGCTGAATCTTCAAAGCTTTTGACAGGCTTTCCGAACAATAAGAAAAAGTGTTAAAATTGTGTAATTGATGAAGTGGAAGGAACGTTTCGGATATCACTGAGAAATAAAGACTAAATAGTTGACAACTGTACTGTTAGTTGTTTGTCTGATGCCAATTTTTAAAGCAAACATTAGCTAATATGTAACGGGTAATCCATGTGAGGTGGGTGGGGTTTTGCAACGCCAATTATTTCAAGAGGCACACATTTTTATGGATAAGATGTCCAGGGGAGATGTAGGACAACATGGGGGAAGTACCGGCTCCATGAGCTTTAATCTTGGGGATGGCCCTGCTAATGCGCTTGCCTTATCAAAAGATAATTCTCATGTTGTAGTGGCTGGTCGGAATGGTAAGGATTGATTTTGGGGGTCTTGGGATTCAGTTTGGAAAGAAAGGCAGGAAGATTTCAGAGATAAGATTGGGGATTTTAAAAACAGTATTTTTTGTTTGTGCTTCCAGTGTTCAAGATTCTGTCCATTGAAGAAGACTGTTTCACAGAGAAAGTGAATCTCCGAGTGGGAAAACATTTAAATCTCAACTATTCATGTAATGATGTCGTTTGGAGCACACTTGATGAGAACGTGATCGCGACTGGGGCGACAAATGGAGCGGTGGTACTGTGGAACTTGTCGAAGATCACTCGCGCAAAACAGGAACATGTTTTTGCTGATCACCAAAGAACTGTTCATAAAGTAAGTTGATTAGTAAAACTAACGAATTTGTAGTTAATTAGGAGGTCAAAGGCAATAAATTGGTCACAATAATTGAATTGAAACTATTTTTTTTCATAAAAGGTAGTATTTCATCCTACTGATCCTTTTATGCTGTTATCTGGAAGTCAAGACGGTACTGTAAAATGCTTCGACTTGCGTGTACGTGAGGCTAAACTGACATTCAAAAGGTAAAAAAAGTAAATCAAAGCTTTAAACGTTAAAAATTATTTGTCTTAGATAAAACTAATGATTTTGTATTTTTCAGTAATTCTGAAAGTGTTCGTGATGTACAATTCCTGCCAAAAAATAATTTTTCATTTACTTCAGTCAGTGAAAATGGAAATGTTCAGTTGTGGGACGTGAGAAAGGGTGGAGAAAGACCGTTTCTTACATTCACAGCCCATTCTGGTCCTGTGTTCAGTAAGTTTAAGTTTGTATTGTGATCCCACGTCAATTAAAGATTCATTCAATTAAGGTATGTGATTGGTGGATGATGAATATGTAACTTTTTGACAGGCTGTGATTGGCATCCCGAACTGCCTAATGTACTAGCGACCGGTGGTAGGGATCGTGCAATAAAAGTATGGACTGTGACAACGTAAGATTATATGATAAGAATCACTTAACTAGTAAATGGTGGTCGTATTTTTATGTGCTTATTTATTAATCATTAAATACCTTGTCATATAGCGTTGCAACTCTAGAGCACACCATTCAAACTGTGGCATCCGTGGGAAGAGTGAAATGGAGACCTCAAAGGAAAAACCACATTGGAAGCACATCATTAGTTGTTGACGCATCCGTGTGCGTTTGGGATGTTCGTAGACCATTTGTGCCTTTTGCAGCTTTCGAGAAGCATAAGTACACTCATTTTTCATTTCATTTCTTTTGTTGTCGATGTCGGAGTTAATGAAAATTATTTTATATTTAACGATATTTCAGAGATGTGGCCACTGGAATTGTTTGGAAAAGTAGTCCCCATATATTCTTATCAACTTCAAAGGTTGCTAATAATAAACGTTTTCTTTTTATCATCAAACCGATGCTAAAATGATTGTGTGCGGCAGTAGTAACGTAACTTATGATATTTTCAGGACTGCACAGTATGGCAGAATGTGTTTAAAGATGCAATGCGTCCTGCTTCCAAGGCTATGCCCCAAGCCTTAGCCCTGAACATTCGCAGAGGGGAAATTGCTCAGGCCATAACGACATATCAAACCGATACCACTGCATCCCCAAGATTTCCAATTTTCAAGTAAGCTATCGTTATACTTTTATAGCATTTCCTTGCTTTGTTTTTAAAATATTCATTTGTTTTGCTAATTAGTCGCAAGAGTACCTCATTGGACGAGCAGTTTCACATGGCTAAAAGCCTGTTCTTTACTTTCGAAGCCGGAAGATTATTACGAGATGGCTTTCGTGTGGAATGTGCTGAAAGATATATGCTTACCGGAAGAAGTCCGCAAGAACTTTGTGAAATTAATGCCAACATTGCTTTGTCGCTCAATCTCAAATCCGTAAGGACACCAATGCTTGTATAGTGTAGTTTAGTCAAAAGCATTTTTGTATATCGACAGTGAGTGTTTTATAATAATAATTCATCCATGGATATTCTTTTTGGTATTCTAAAGGTGGGTCTGGTTTGGGAAATTGCGAAATTGTTCCTGAATACACGAATTACCGAACCGGCTCCCCATGTTGAAACGACGAAAGTCACAGTTCCAACTCCGAATCATGTTTCACAAGCCCCTCCAAAACCAAAAGAAGAGCATGAGGACCATGTTTCTGACGAGGAGCAAAATCATTCCAGCTCAGAAGTTGAAAATCAAGATGTACTTGGTGAAATCGCATCTGGACTTCATATGACTCAGAACTTATTCATGCCTGCTGGTCCAACTTATGAATTTCAGATAAATCAAGTAGGGATACAATTGAAATTTTCATATATCTGAAAGAACGTAGAAACCGTTTCACATTGATATTTATGTTACATTCAGGACGGTCCTGTACTTCCAGCAGAAGCATTTCAACATCGTCATGAAATCAGGGAAGGATCCCCTCCATTACATTTAGAAGACTGCTCACCCAGGGATGTCGATGAAGCCGTTGAAACTGTAGCAGTAGAAAATCGTACTAGTTACCTTAAGTTTAAGTTTGTTGATCCTGTTCCAGCATTCGATTTTTCCGAGCCGTTGACCAAAGCGCTTCATTTTCATGCAAAAGAGGGTATGCACTAATACTTCATTATATTTATTAATGGTTAAATAGATTAAATGGCATTTGTATAAAATTGTAAATCTTTCACATTTTTGTGCGCTGTTGACACCATAGGGGATGTACAAACTGCCGTATGTGTGTGGCTCGTGATTTCCTCCGTTTACAAACTGCCAATCGACAGACGAATCTTGGAAGCTTGGTGTTACGGATACACCGAGCTTCTTCAACGTAACCGTTTGTATGCACAAGCTGCAGCTGTCATCAAGCATTGTGGGGTGCTCGGGCACCTGTCCCAAGAGAGTACATCGTATTTAATATGTTGCGGAAAGTGTGGAAAACCTTTAACGCAAAAGGCTGGAAACTTTTGTGATAAGTAATGCTTTTTATGATTCGAATCTAATATAATGTATTCCATCTTGTACACAGATTTCAAAGGTAACACTCATTGCTGTGTTTCTAATTTAGATGCAGAAAGGCTGTGGCAAGGTGCGGCGTTTGTCACATGACAGTAACTGGTCTGATGTCCTGGTGTCAGGGATGTGGACACGGTGGTCACGTTGAACATCTTCATAAATGGTTTTCCAGACACAAGGAATGCCCAGTAGGATGTGGACATGTTTGCCATTCTTAACTTTTTGAGATAATATTATTTTGTCATCTATTAGTTGCTTTTCTTGAATAAAGAGATGAGTTTTGAATCAATAACTATTAGACGACATTGGTGGTGTGGCATCGTCGTATAAAACCTTTAAGACGGTACCTCATTAATAAACCCCATAATCGATTCCTTTGGTCCAGCATTCTTTGTTTGATACCTCATCATGAAAAGAATTTGACGTTTTGTTAATTGTGTTTGATGGTATATGTAAATCGCTAGGAAAATACAACTTACATATGACGTACCTATGAATCATCCCTGCAGTGTCATAAAAACCTTGTCCTGGTATTTCCTCTCAAGCTGCATTTATTATGTTACATTTCATGTTTTGTGACATCTTATCATAAATATCACACTTAATTCATATTCAAAAGAGCTTACTAAAGCTTCTTATTGTTTTGAACTATGCATATTTCTTTTCTTGATACTTACATGCAGCGTAGGTTTTTTAGCTTTCTCAAACCGTAATTAGCATAACATCCAATTTAGAATAATGCATTGTAGAATTCTTAGGATCGGATGGAATGTATGATGGAATTGAACTTCATTCATTGAAATCTAATTTTAAGCACTCGTCTTAAGTAATATACGACTATTACGAATTTTTTTTATGCATACCAATACTTACTTAAGCCAAAGCAAAGAATTTACGTAGGTACTTATTTAAATAAGTTGAATGGATGATGCACAGCACAGTATTTGACAGATCGCAGGACAATTATGCAATGCATAGAAGATGAAAACCGATTGAATTGGTCTCTTCGTATTTTACATATATACTCGAGCTTGCTTGCTCGAGCATCGAGCCCTATGAAAATCCATCAGGTCAACGTACGACGTACAAAATCACAACACAACCATAAGTAAAACAGTCACCTTGCTTCGTCATGATTTTGTATTTCACTTTGGATTGTGTTCCTCGGTTAATCTTGCCTTTCTACCAAAAACCCCACGTCACATAGCTTGCTCTGTTAATTTGATTTAAATTTTGTTAATCAGTAGTTCATTCTAAGACACTCTTTCATTGGAGTTTTCACCTTTTCTAAAAAGGGAACCAATCAACCAGTAAGTTGGTGAGTGACAAAAAGTAAATTATTCTAACTATATTACTAATTACAATAAGATCATGAAAAAAAACATTACATTTTGCTTTACACAAGGTTTGAATTGGTTTTTAATTTTTGATTAGTTATCTTATATATTATTTTTTATAGATTTTGAATCTGTTCATCACAGCTTCACAGAGTCCATTCGCCGACAACCGCAAAAGAACTCCGGCGACTACTGAAATGGCATCTACTGCAAACATTGGGACCGGAGCTGGTGACCAAGCTCCTCCAACCAATAAAGCGACGAAGGTGAAGCGATCTTTGAAGGATCCGGAAAGGCTTGAAATGGTCAAAACCCACAGAGGATTGCAGGGGACAATGGGAGGACTGACTGCGGGATTTCGTTTTTCAGGGAACGGTGCCTCTGAAAAAGAAAAGGACCCACAATTCGATGGAAAAGTGCCGAAATATTTTAGACCAATAAAACTTCGCCAAATGGATCCTGAACAGGAGTGGGTTTTTATGAAGCGGGTTCTGTTTCTAACATTTACCGAGGACCCAATGCTGGGCTTTACTCCGATTCATCAGATTGCGGAGGATGAAAATGGTGACGCCACAAGGGTCTTCATTCATGAGGTTCCGCACACTAAGAAAATGTGTGACTTGCTGTGTTATGGCCGGCAAATTGCCATAATCAACCCCTACATGAGGATCGCATTGGATGGAAGACATGGAATTCGTGTGGATGATCCAGACACTATTATCTTGGTGGGAAAGAAGACGGATATGTGCAGGTATTGTGGGAAACAAAATTCATCTCACAAATGCACAAAATGCAAAAGACCTTACTGTTCTCGAGAATGTCAAGTCGCTGACTGGAAGGAATTTGAACATAAACGTATTTGCAAGAAACCATGATGCACGTTTACACATTTTACAAACTGTCAAGCGATGCGTGTGAATCAAGCATATGTAATTTGTCAATTTTTTGCAATTTGCCTATGACATTTTGTATTTTGAAGGAAACCGTTGATTCTAAACTTCTTCAATTCTACAGTAATGTTGTCAATGAAAAGAATATTGTGATTTGTCATGTGCTTTATTAGAAATAAGAAAATGATGTGTTTTTTGTGTAAAAATTCATTAACATTCGCTAGGTATTGGGAAATGTAAGGGGTTCAATAAATGTTTTTCGATTAACTTTCAATAGAGAACAAATACTAATATTGGTAGCTCATTTCCCTTATCATTTGTTGCAATTTATGGTCTAGCGTTTCATAAAACTCTGTCCGTAGCGCCCGTAGGGAACTGCACTGTTTGCAATCTTTGCAACCTCGAAATTTCGTACTGCTTAGCAATATTTTTAGCAATATGTTTGCACTGAACTACTTTCAAATTTCAAGTATAAATAAGGGTTGAAAGTCATGTTATCAGAAGCAGAAGCTCTTTAACTCGTAATGCATCCCTCTGCTTATTTAAGATCTCGTTTTCTTGCCGGCTCATAATGAATGATTATGGGCAAATTTTCCAAAACATTTTCATCTTTTTTCGAGTATGATGCGCCCGGAATGGTACACATAAAAAGTTATCGAATAGGAATCACTCATCGACTCCTGCAAGCAGCTATCTTGTCCTACATTATTGGCTTTGTCATAATTTACCAAAAGGGTTATCAAACGAAGGGTCAGATCACCTCCGCAGTGACGACCAAGATAAAAGGTGTAACTCGCACAAATGTGTCAGTAAAATTGCTAGCTGTTTCCGTGCAGGAGAGCCACTTATACAATCGAATATGGGATCCAACTGACTACGTTATTCCAGCTGAAAGCGGAGAATTCGGTGGATTTTTTATTACCACTAATGTGGTTGTTACCGTTAATCAAACCAGAAAGAATTGTGCAGAGGTGCGGTATATGCATTTTTATTAATTAATTATTATTAATTTTTAATAACTCGCAGTTCATTTCCCTACATCAGTATCTATCTATCATTTGTTTTCTCTCTGGTTCAGACCCACACGATCGATGCCGCATTATGCAAAAGCGACTCTGATTGTCCTGTGGGGGAATCCATATTAATTGGTAATGGTGTTTTCACTGGTAAATGCGTGGATGCAAAAGATGCAAATGGTACGATCATCAACAAAACATGCGAAATAGAAGCTTGGTGTCCAGTTGAATACGACGAGCCTCCAATGTAAAAACCGTACGTTTTAAAGAAAACCAATTAGCTGTGCATTTTTAATAGTACGGCTAATTCATAAAATAATTCGTATAGACTTAAATCACATGCTTTGCTGGCGGAGGCGGAAAACTTTACAGTTTTGGTGAAAAACGTGATCGACTTTCCTCTATTTGGTCATAATTACCATCGTAGGAATATTTTAGAAACCTCTGATACAGCATATCTGCACAGGTGCATATACCATCCGAAAAAAGATCCTTACTGTCCTATCTTTAGAATCGGAGATATTATAAAAGAAACTGGATACAATTTCTCCCTTGTTGCTGTAAAAGGAGCAGTTTTTGCTATTCAAATCCGATGGGATTGCGACTTGGATTGGGATTTTGACAAGTATTGTAGACCCAAGTACACATTTGAAAGAATGGATAGCCCAAGAGAGAAAATAAGTCCTGGTCTAAATTTCAGGTATGAAATTTTTTAAATATGTAATGCTGTATGAAAATGCTTGGAGTAATTGTATTAACTGATGATCTAAGTCAAGATTATCTATATAGGACTGCCCTGTTTCATGAAGAAAACAGGAGGACACTGTACAAACATTTTGGGATAAAGTTTCTAGTTCAAGTTACTGGTGAAGCTGGAAAGTTTAATGCTGTTCCTTTCTTCATCCACTTGGGGTCGGGATTGGGGTTGTTAAATCTCGTGAGTTATATAACTTGACTTTTATATTTAGAATTTTTAATATGATGATGACTGATGACACATCATTTATGTTTAATATTTATTGAGAAATTACTAATACTGATAAAAAAAATCTACTGCTACAGTCCACTTTTGCCTGCAATTTCATCGTTCGTCGATGCATGAAAAAGCGTCACAAATCTTCGCCCGAAAGTGGAGCGGCAGGAGATACGTTGATGGAAGTCGTTCCTCATGATGTCAACGAAACTCCTGGTCATTCTTCTGGTACTGCTGATAACCTTAATCATAGTTCCACAAACGACGTTATTAGTACTGAAACCTCTGTGAAACAATCTAGCAATTCTATTGACAGTGTCGATCAAATGAAAACGTCGTGCGTTCAGTGTATGCGGTAAAGAAGCAAAAAATGTTCCTTAGTTGCTGCTCAAGAAAGACAAAAAGGAAATAGGGAACGTTTTGGAAGCTTACATTTAGTTTTTAAAAATGTTCAGTTTTTATAGAAAATAGTCTATATTTACAAGAAAGTATGATTTTGATTTAATATTGAAAATAAATATGTACTTTTATAAGAGTGAATATTTTATATATAATAGTTTAACAAAAATTTGTGATTGAAGCAAAATCAAATAAATCGAACTCACTTGATATGCAAGAATGCTATCGGACTGAAACATTTCTGAAAAAATCACTTTCAATGGTTGCAGCTTTTTTTCAATCTAATGTGTCCCATCATTTATTATTTACTCTCCGCTTTCCATTGTAAATCCATATGCATATCATATTTATTACATATCATAGATATATTTTTTCATTCGCAAGCATGATATTATCTAGAAATTGACATGACATGAAATCTAAATCTAGGTGTTTTTTTATTCGAAACGCACTCACGCTCATGAACAAAACAGAATGTTACAACTCTTATCTTATATGTGTGTAATTTGCATCTCCCAATAATTATACTACAAATATTCAAATAGATACACTGAGGGTTCCACGTAAATAGTGTAACACGTAGAATTTTTTACTTCTAAAAAATTGCA
Organism: Willowsia nigromaculata; assembly: GCA_034700605.1. Lineage (NCBI taxonomy): Eukaryota > Metazoa > Arthropoda > Collembola > Entomobryomorpha > Entomobryidae > Willowsia > Willowsia nigromaculata. The sequence goes on from JAQIXX010002141.1 coordinate 24,029, forward strand.
AATGCGCAAGTTTTGTTGAATGTGCATAAATTTGTCTGGTAAGTCATACATTCCATCAATCAAATCAAGTGACATACTATATTTTGCAATGAAACATACTATGTTCTATCAATCAATTCAAATTCTAAAAGGTAATTTTACCCCATTGAAGTTCTACGATTTCGTTATTATCAAACAAACTTCTTCATGTGAGCATCCCATTCTAAATCTGAGCATTGCAGTATTGATGTTGATATTGACTTTATTCACTGAAAAAGTAACAGGCACAGGAAATCCAAGCTCTGATCAAGGGATCCATGTAATCTAAAGAAAGTCGTCAGAATATTGTTCCGGATAAAAACTAAAATTGTTGTGAGAAATCAGTTAGTAAAAGTAACATCAGTACGTAATTCAATGGAATATTTTGAGATAATTTTAGATAATTCATCAACTGTATTCTACCCGGGGCAATCAGTGACGGGGCGAGTAATTTTTAAAAGCTGCGCAGATGAACTTACGAAAGGTATATTTTTTGAAGGCAAATCTCTTACATGTACTGATCAATTCCCTAAAAAATTATCTTGTGTATTTGGCACAGGAATTCTTCTGGAACTTGAAGGAAGAGGAACTGTCCATTGGACAGAAACCAGTGCTGTAAGAACACGGCAGACGAGTGACCAAGGTGGTGTCACATCTTTTGATAACACAGATGCATTTTACGAGTCCCACTTATATCTAATTGGAGATGGTCAAAATGAAATCCTTTTAGAGCCATGTGAAGTATCCTATGCATTCAATTTTCAACTCCCAGTGTCCAATTTACTTACCAGTTTTGTGGGGGATTACGGAAGAGTTGAGTACATTTTGAGAGCAACAATGAAGCGACCGTTCTGGAAAGCAGATTACAAAACCAGGCTCATTCTGCACGTCAAATCTGCAGTGGACCTAAATTTGGATCCACTTGTTGCACTTCCGAGCGAATGGAAAGTAATCGAAAACCTTTTGTTGTCTTTGGTGTGCTAATGGTCCTTTAAATATTTACATAAAACTTCCAAAGAAAGGCTATTGTGCTGGAGAGAGAACTTTAGTGGAAGTCGATGTCGATAATGCGAGTAGTAAAAAATATATGACCTGTCAGCAAAACTTATTCAGGTAAGCCTATAGCCCACAGTTTGCAGGAGGGAAAGGAAGTGAAAGGAAACTATACATACATTCCATACGAACGAATTGATATGTTAACTTTGAATAGGAATATAAGTATTTCGCTGAGGGCGAAAAGAAGAAAACATGTACTTCAATAGCTGCTATAAATAAAAGTGAACCAATACTGCCTTTTGACATCGACTTTTGGAGTACCGAGCTACAGGTTCCCTCTGTTCCACCCACAAATCTAGGCGGATGTCAAATAATCAATATAGATTATATGGTTCAGGTAATCTATTATTATGGAAATTTGCCCCATATTTGGGTACATGAATTTATCATCATTCAGATTTTTGTGATTTTTCAGGTCGAGGCGCATGTGTCTGGAGTATCGTTAAATGTGCGGCAAGTTTGCCCAGTGATTATAGGAACTGTTCCAATTCGGTCAATAAGTTGGCAAGGAAGTAAGTAAAATCTTTCCAATGGCATTTGAGGTGTCTGCTTTAAACAAGCTGGAAAACTCACTCTCACTTGTAGGCATATAATACACTAAAAACTTAACGAAAGCACTCGTGACATATTTTTTTGCCGGTTAGCATACTGTTTTTCTGTGTTCTACTCCTTCACTTCAGTATTTAAATTAATAAATTACTCATAATACGTATATATCGGTTTTATGAGCAATCGACTCCTTATAAACTATTTGTAGCTTTTAATGCATAGTATACATATAATATATACTGTGATATTTATGACAATGCATCACAAGATACTATACACGAGGAAACTGTTCTCATGCAAATATTAGATTTTGCATAAAAACCATATTAGGTAAGTACCTATGCATGAAGTAATATGTTAGCAAACAGTACAATACAGCATATTCACTGAACTACTTTATATGCTTTCTCATACAACACCCATATAAACGTGCAGTGCAACTGTGCAACCCTAAGTGCAGTATTGTACAAGTTTTCATTACTAATAAAAGCGTAAAATAGTAATTTTCTGCTATCCATTTCTCTTGAAATTTATTGCGTGTTACGTGTCGAAGGAATGATAGAGAAGATATGGCCTTTGAATAAAAGACGAAGTAATTAATATGCACTATATATAAACCTTCCACATACGTATAATAATAAACTTAGCTGAAAATGCTTTTATGCTGTGCGTTCCCAGTTGCATGCAGAAAAAACAGTCATATGCAAAAAAAACATGACATTTACAATGTATGAGTCATACATACATGCATGCAATATGTATGAGTTTAAAATAAATTAGTTGATAGATAAACATATTATTTACGTATTGAGACATTAACATCAAACTCAAACTAATAGTTGATCAGTCAGTGCAGAGTATTTTGGAAACTTATAGTTGAACATATTTAGCAGCTAACTTTGGATTTTGAAACTTGGTTTGCACGAGCTTATAACGCAATACATAATTTTACAATAAAATATTTGTATTATGTGTAGTTTTCAGATGAGTGAAGTTATAACCTTAGAGAAAGTGAAGGAAATATAGAGTAGCAAAAGAAATACACATTTACAAAATTTTGGATGCGCAAATCCTCATT
>JAQIXX010002142.1:0-26714 GCA_034700605.1 Willowsia nigromaculata
CGAACCGCCCCCACGTCAACGAGGTCAATTCAACTGCCCCAGGATGAGAACGAGCGACGGGCGAGATTGGAGGAGCAACTGCGCCAGAACCCACAGAGTCACGCGGTGGTGAAGGGGAACCTGATTCTGAAGCAGGGACTAGTCAAGAGGAAGGGGCTGTTTGCGAGGAGGCGAGTTCTATTTCTCACGGAGGGACCACAACTCTGATCATACCCGCAACCACAGGTTAATTTCTGTGGGGTACAAAATTTTTACGTGCATACAGTTCGTTGGGTACTATTACATATTATTACAAATCTTTTTTCTTGAATACAAAATATATACAACATTTCTGTATCTAATGTTAGTTGCAAAAATTTAACAAAATTGTGGAAAATGAAGTATTGCCAGGAACAATACCAAAAGCTTTGGACTAAAGGCTTCCTAGAAAGACCTAAAGATTATATAAAATTCTTTTTTATAATTCAAATGATTAAAACCTTGAAAGGCTTAATACATGATCCTCTGTGATTAAAACTTTTACGAACAAATGTAACTGAATTTACTTCATGCTAGATTTGAATAGTTAAATCTTACATAACGGGTAAAATCCAAGAAAACCAAATATTTGGAAATAGTTTGCGGGAATGGATTTATTCTGTGATATTACACACTTTTCAGTCGCATAAAATTTCAGAAACCTTCAAGTTTAAAAAGATTGACGCATTTGGCAATCAAATCTCCATGAATATTTTTAATCGAAATTTTAAGCGCTTAAGCCAGCATTTCAACCCCATCCAGATTGATGGTAACGGGAGCTTACGCTATTATACTGCGTTAACAATATGTATTTGTTTCAAAATAGTAGCATCTCGCCATATCGAATTTTATACGTGAAAGAGAGCTGCAAGCCAGGTATTGTGCATTGTGTTTTGATAAATGGTAATGATAACTCTTAGGTAAAATGATTCCGGATCGCAAAAAATCGCAGTTTTCCTAATGCATTTTGATTGGAAGAAAATTGTGCTGCCAGCCGATACAATTTTCTTCCATTTAAAATACTTTAGCAGGAAAATGCCATTATACGCGATCCTTGATCAATTTGCCTAAGAGTTATCAATATATAACGGCCAAAAAGGATTAGTTGAATATGAATATGCAAATATGCATGTTGGTTTGTTGTTTACTGTTTTGGTGACACTAAAAATGTCATGTCTGAATGCTTATATATAATTTTAGGCTTTTCTAAGAATCAAGAAAATTTTGATAATTCTGACTTTAATTTGGGGCATTTTAGTGAAAAATATACTAAACAGGAATGACTTAATTTAGCTTTTAAATAAACCGGTACAACCGGGGTACCGAAGATGCGTAAGCACCCATTGACAAAGAAACGACCAAAATTAAGGGATAAGCTGACAAAAGATTTGAAAAGAGCGCCATCGAAAACCCCCGAGTACTCTTTTCCAGCCTCCTAGCATGCTTGTATCTATGAATTCTCGTTGATAGTTGCGACCTTAAGGTGCCCGTCATTTCGAAGGTGCTTGACCTAGGACCCTGAAAATCAATAGGCTTCCTCCTCATGGTCTAAGATACATGTGTACCAAATTTGAAGCGAATCCGATAACGCGTTCGAAAGATATCGTCTGGACGGACAGACAGACGGACAGACAGACAGACAGACGGACAGACACGAACGAAACCAATAAGAAGCTTACGCATCTTAATAAAATTTGAGCTCATAATTTTTACACAGCGAACAATGACGTCAAATGAAACCTCGTTCCACCGCAAAATCGTTTTTATGGAAACGTTATGATGCAGTCAGTGATCATGTTAAAAACCACCTTGAAAAATGTAATGGTAGTTGACAAAGTGATATAGTAAAATCTGCCGGTCCAAATTTTCAATGTCGGACAACTCATCAGTAACCTCCTAAAATCCTTTTGTTTTGTCCGACTTCAAGAGTCAATGAAACTGCATCCCAAATCAAATACTTCTACAGCCATGCCATGCCCATAATTGCAAATCCAGCCGTTGCGCAATCTAGTACTCCCAAAGGATACGTGAGAATCCCTGGAAACTCCTCAATAAACAAACTGTTCATGCTCCGAATGAGCACATATCCACAAGGTATCATTGCCGTGGACATCATAATTTTTACAACTGGTATCGCCAGACTGGCGACGCCAGTGTTGCCATGCATTCATTAAAGCAAACATATACTTAGAATCTGTAATCCTCTCGATAGAATTCAAATGCCTTTCTTGGCGTTTGCAACTCATCGACTGTGTAGTCGGTGTCATTATAATTATGGATTTCCCTGAGCCAAAAACTGAATATATTTGTGTGTGCTACGATAACCCATGATAAGAGCATGTAGCTGGTGATAACCTGCCCGACAACGGTGAATTCTTGGAATGCCCCAGGAATGAGCCAGTACCATGGCTTTGGGTAAAAATAGGAAAAGAGGTACCATGGCTGGAAGGGCATAATAAGAAAAAGACTGACACTCACAAAAACTTGAGTGATGTTGCTAATTGCTAATGATGGCAAGATTGATAACCAGGCGACCTCCATCCTCATAATCGTTTAGATGTATTACATACTACTGAACGTTTTCATAGTTAAATTTGAGCAATGTGCTGATGTATATCCGGGTATTTTCCTTGTAGAAAAATAAATTCAAGTTGCACATTATTGCATAGCTGTACCAGAGAAAGCTGAATGAACTCATGAATATTTCTCTGTAGTTTCTTTGTCCTTCCTCGAAACTGTCAAGGAAAGCACACAACAGGAAACAGGTGAGAAGGGAAGTTTGAATTGTGACGAAGGGCCATTGAATCAATCACAATTACTACTCCATACGGGGACTCCACTTGTCAATTTGGTAGTCATTGCCATTCCATTTCCATGGAAACGAGCTAGTTGCTATTCCCAGCCAGATTAGCTGTCTGAGACGTTGCATACGCTATAGTATACTATAGTATACTTGTCCAGAAAATGGCTCCAATCTCCAATATTTGCATGAATGGATGGAAGATGAGGTACTTCCAAATCTTCTTCATCGCTTTCGTGATAAGCGGAATTTCGTGTGACCCTTGAACTATTTCTGGTATCGGAAAATGCTTCTCGACGATGTTCGAGCATGATTCCCAAAGAAAGCTTGAGTCTTGTGTCATTTCTAGTTTGTGTGGATATAATTCTAACAGATATATCTTTATCGAGGTCATCTGGAGCCCCGAAAAGTTCACGGCCCGTGAATGTATCCAAAGCTTCATTGTATGGAATTGTGCTTAGCCCATTTACCTATCAATATGATACAAGCTCACGAGTAGTAAAAAAAACTCTGACTAGAAAAAAAAGTTTTACCTTTGCCAAGTTCCTCTTCCTTCTCTTCTTCAAAGTTCCTGTTTGCTGCATGCTGACTAATTGTCGCTTTATGACTTTTGACTTTGTCTCTGTAGCCAAAATTCAGACTAGTTCTAAAATCGTTTTTCCATTTTCGTTATAAATAACTTGTTTCGTTTAAAAACTACAGGAGCCCGACTTAATAGTCGAAATTAAATTAATAGGAACTAGCATTGCATATTCATTTCATAAGTCAGATACCAACAAACTAGATACAGTGTTATGTCATCACAGTCTGTGGGACATACCATTCTCCTTAATTTATATTTTACAAGCTTTTACTATAATTTCAGCTTGTTTTCTCCCCAAGATACTCAAAATGGCTCGACAACATGCAAAAGTACCTAGAAAAGTCTTACCTGTAGGGTCTTGTGCTTTAAATCTGAGATAATAAAATAAGGTAATTGCCAAAACAAATTGTGTTATGCAACTTGAGGGCAATTTGAAGGCGAAATTGTAAAAACAGGTTGTAATTGAGAGAGATATTTTCATGTTCACCATGGAGCTTCTGCTAATTGGAAGGTTCCGCATAATTTATCAACCTTCATTTATGTAATTCATTCTTACAAGTCTTCTTCTAACTACGCCTAATTAGCTTATTGTTAGTTAGTGGACAAAAAATTGTCAATAATTTCTTGGTTTGATTTTCATATTCATCCACGAGCATAACAATGCGGTGCCTCTAAATTCAGCCAAAATGTAGCCATCTCATATAAGAAAATCCAATACCATTAATAAAAGGAGTCATACAAGACCGAGAACTTATAATTATTAGATTGAGTCAGCGTCTGCCTTATAACTTTTTCTACTTGTGTGTACATTTCTTTTTTTTACACACTCTCAGCACAGCTTTGACTCTGCCTTACTGGCACTACTGTGATATCATACGCAGCAAGATCAAATCCACTACTCATACAGTCACTCTCAAAGTCCAACATATTGCCAGCAAGAAAGCAATGCAATGATATGGAGAAAAGTGAAAGCCAAAAAAAGAAGGAGGAGCATTTCAGTTCGGATTTACTCTTTATTCTATCCTCTGCAACAGCACATCTTCACCACTCACAAAGATATTTAGGATCAATGGGCACACCCACAGAAATCCGAGAAAAGCACGGACCAGAATGCACACACACAATACACATGTAAATCTACATGTTGCTATGTAGATTCTAATTCCAGAAAACCTACATAAAAATCTTCAATGTAAAAACGAGAGTTCGGTATTGTACAATTGTAGTGATGTAAATAATAGTAGCTCGTATGGACTTGCAAATCAATCTTGGCTAAATTTATCGCTATCGCGGTTAGCAGATCCATCAATTGAGCAGAGAGTCTCTGCCAGAGACATTTTACGATATTTACTTATTATTTCGTTAAAAAAACGGGCATTTCAAAACTAAAAAATTCGTTCGATAATTTAGGAACCATAACTCGGAAACCTGTAATGTAATAGATATTTTCAATGCATACGTAACACATTTTACAACTATTTGCAACATGAATTATTGAACAATATTGGGCTACACACGTTTTGTAAGCCAAGTTGTTTAGTGTTAACGTTAGCAAGTGGAGATTTGCCGACGATTCCTGCCTCTCGTCATATAAATCGGTGATGAATGACTCTAACCGCAACAATCCAATATTCTTTCTATCCCTGCCTGGCTGACACTCAAATTATATTATTTAATCTTACTCAACTACTTTTACTTGACTTTGCGTATAAACCGCGTCATTTTTCTCTGCGTTTCAAATGAAAGAACATAGCTTACCTTTCACTTTTTCGTTAAGACATTCATTTATTCATTTCTTTTTCCTTCCAACAACTAATTTGTCGGTTTCAACAAAGCACGACAGTATGAGGCAGCGACGGAGAAAGTGAGAACCTGTGAAAACAAAGAGAGAACTGAAAAATGCTCTTGTATACGTGTTGGTTTGGTTTTCCTGGGAAACATGTCGTTTTTTCTTGTCATTTCCTTGGCATATCCCTCAACTCGTTACGCATGAAATATATCCATCCTGTAGTTCGACTTCTACTGAGAAAATTGAATTTGTAAGTGACAGGAAAAAGAGGGTTACACTTGCTGAGCTTATTCCTGTAAAAGGCTTTATATTTATAACACTTTCGTTGCATTTTATGAAGGAGCGAATGTAAAAGAATTGTATCGTATTCGTATGCTTGAAAATGTCCCAATGGATGGGTTTGTTTTCTTTATTGTCTTATTGTCTAATCTCATGTATATGCGCACACAAGTAAAGTCAAACTCGCTTCTTCCGTCACAATCAGTTAATACAACTATGCTGGTGGTTACTGGTTACTCACTTCCATCATGATTTAGATGGATAGGATAACCTGTGTTTAAAACATAACGCCAAATACAGAGGTCAGCAAAGGTCACCCATAAAATATTGCAATATGGGAAAGATATTACGATCATTTTTCCAAGATGATCATATTATGTGCATTGCGTTTCTGGTGATATATTTGTACTCGATATAATACTGCCTTTAACCTTTTACTCGATCAGATTATGACTATTAATCTGATTGGAGTAGTTTATGACTTTAACTCTTTCAAACCCGGATAACTATACATCCCATCTCTTCCCCTATTCTTTACGGGTTAGCTCCCTCATTCTTTTCCTCTGCTGGTGGGGAAGAATGTCCAGACGTGTTCCAACAACATCCTATCCTCTCTCTCTCCCACTTTCCTTTCCAATTGAATTTTCCAATGAATCCTAATGATTCTTTTCTCCGTCTGGAGAGTTGTGGCCCCAGACCCGGATAAAATGATCTACATCTTTCGGATAACCCATTCCTTGTTTCGTTCTTTGACATGCACTATCATATCATATGAGCATGTATATGAAGGGGCAATAGAATTGAATGAAGCAGAGAGCAGGAACAGATATTATATACGGCGAGGGAGAATCCGAGAACATCAAGGATTCTCAAAGTGTACTCGCAACAATTCTTCCACTCTTTCGCCTCTCTGCTTAAACTCAATAGAATCGTACTTTTTTTCTACAAAAGTACAATCTCTTCCATTTCCATACAATATGAGGAGTAAAAAGGGTATATGGAGAGTGGAGACAATAATACAAAAAATATTATGAAGAAAGTGGTAAAACAATCATAAATACTTTATGGATGCATGTAATTTTTGAATCCATAACAAGGCAAGCAGTAACGACAAAAAATGCTCCGTATACGCAGCAATAACAATTTCACTTGAATGTTTGAAAAAAGGATGCAATAACCGTTTGTCTGAGACTTTTTATAGGACTATCATATTGGATTGGTTGATGGAAATTTGTAAAATTACACACACATTTCAATTCATGGAGAAAGCCAATCGTCCCAAAGCTTCAGTTCTATTATATTCAATTCCTCTGGCGGCCATGAATAAAGTGAGCAAGCTGTCTTTTTTTCTGGGCTTTTTTTGGAACCAAGACGAAAGACCGTAAAAAAGGGGAATATGTGAGATATCAATTTTCACTAGATTGAAATAAAACTTTTTTTTTCTTGAAGGAAGAAGGGTTAGGATACATGGCTGAGAGGTAAACCCAAATCGAATGTGTGGAATGGAGCGCTTATTTCCTTTATATGGAGAAATGCGATTACCTGCCAGAAGCCAAGAAAAGTAAGTAAGTCATCCGGAAAGAGATGATCATCTGCATCTCAATTAGGACCGCAGGTACTCTTCCTTTTCCCTGTAAAATATTCGATGCAGATTCCTCCTCCTCTCTGAGGAAACTGGTTTCGCAATCATCCTCAATACATATTATACCTCTGAAAAAGGGGAAAGTCGGGGTTTCGAAGCAATTCAAATGAAAATACCTTAGTAAAAACAAATTTCGCCATCAATATCGGTAATAATCTCATATCACCAGCAATAAAACTCATTTGCTTGGAATGCTGTAGAAGTTACGAGGTCACGTCAAACTCCCGATACGAGAAAAAAAACATTTTTTAAGACTAGCCGCTTCAATCTTATTTCATCGAAGTTTTCCTGCCAGTTTCGTTGCACATAACCAAAATATATACGTGATAAGTATAAAATTCATTTCTCTTGCTGGTTATTTGCTTTTTGCTAGATTTAACTGGAGAAAAAATTTCTTACCAATTCAAAACTTCCTAGTTTGGTTGCTTAAATCACCGAGTCATACATATAGTGTTAATTTTATGAAGAAAAAACAAGGCGTTAAGTGACATTTAAACGTAGGTTGTGATGGATGACTAAAAATAACGAAGTCGATGAATTATTTGCCTTTCAAACACAGAGGATAAATAGGCATTTTTCTCCTCTTCTCATTTTCCTTTTAAAGCTCGAAAAACTTGGGAGACAAATGATGGAGAGGTAACATACTTCTGGAGACAATATTTTCATGTCGTTGTTTGTTCTACCGCTTGTTATTTGATTTCCCAATGGGTCTTTTGTCGTTTTTGTTTCCTGGAAGAATACTTTTGACACTTCAACTGACATCCAAAGAATAGTCCAAGTTGAAGACCTCACAAATGGTCATTTTTTAGAACGACAAGGGTGGAAAACAAGAAACCTTTTTTCTATTTTCGCTTATTGAAAACTCGCCGTTAAGCTGTCGGTCAAACATTCTAAATTGATGACAAAAGGACAACTGCATACCACATAGCTTGTGGCAGGGAGGGTGAAATTTTACACTAACAATTCCCAGCGGTGAGACGAACAACCTTTCAAGGAACACAATAATGTTTTTCTCAAAAAAATTCTCTCCTGCCATCATTAGTTATTTTAAACGTTATATCTGCAATGCAGTAATCGCGAGACAGATCTCGTTGCTTAAATCTTCAAGTGAATTCTCCCAAATATTTGCATTTCTGTAAAAAATGGTACAAGAAGTGATATTCTAAAATATATTTTTATGCAGAGAAAGTTTTGCTGAGAACCTTGGAAATAATATGTATTACCGTAAAATCTCATATAGACAACGCCACTGGTGTCAGGAATTTTCGGAACAAATTTACAAAAATAAAAAGTAAAGTAGTCAGTTTGCCCGCTAAACTTCAAAAAGATTGTTGATGAATCATTGCCAGGTCAGTACTAGTACGATCCTAATGACAGAATTCATTTAACATATTATCTTAACAATTTTCTTATCAGAACTTCGTTCTCTGTAGCTGCTTACAATCTAACTAATTTCAATAGGTTGAACCTAGAATGCAGCCCCTAAACATTTTTATGACTAGGAATCCTAGTCACAAAAGTAGGAAAAGCTGATTCGGTTAGGACCCCACGTAGGCTTATGAGATGACTTTTGAATAATATAAGGTGATTCAGATGATCATCATCGATTTCATCCTGAAAATGAGCATTTGGGGATTAGCGTGTTTATCGCTGTTGCTTCTCATTCTGTCTTCCTTCTCATCTGGAATGTTAAACTTTTTGACATTTCTACCGATGAGTTTAGCCAACGCAATGTGGTTATTATGTTATTTCCTGTTATACATATCAAAATCTCTTTTCTATCCTCACATTTCCTCACTAAAAATATATGCATACATCAAAATTTACTCATTTGCTTTTTACATGTTTAGAGTCGAACCAAACCGCAAAATGTAGCATCTGAAAATAGAATAAAAGGTATACACTAACCGTAAGGTATTGACTATTAAACGATTAAACTAGTCAGCTATCAATTAAGTTTAAAACAAACGCAAACACACCCATTTTTCAGTGTTATTAAAATGGCTTGACATCACATCCCAAAAATATGATGTATTTGCACGATGTTAAGTTGTAGTTAACATTTTAGCTGATTATGAGGAATACAAGATTTGATGGTCGTAGGAAAAATGACCTGTTAAAACCAGCAATCAATCCACTAACCACCATACTACATGTAAAAGTGTGCAAGATTTTTTTAATCAGTATTAATGTAAATAATGTAATGGCCGTAAAATACAATGATTGATTAGGTATATGAATATTCTTGCACATAGATACATACAAGCTTCTTATCACTATGGAGACTTGGCTGACCGCCAACCAGGCATTGCTGTTCAGATTATTTAAATAATAGTTACATACCTACATGTATGAATGACAAGCTCGATACCTTTGTTATGTCTAGTCTACTTTCTTTCTCTTTGTTCATTTCACCCTACCAACTTTTCATCAGCAATAATCATTTCCATTCTCTACTCCCAAATCGGAAGATCATAACATGCAACATTGATGATAATTGATACATGTATGCTTTTCCGTCTTTAGGATTAGATGGTCAGTACGTGAACATTTTTATTGTCGATGCAGAGATCAACACAGACTGCGACTATACACATGAAAAAACCTTATATAGGGTTTATAGACAGCTTTGTTTGACCTGACAAGCTGCTTTCTCCACCCAAGCTATATATTTATATAAAATGCTTGAAGTAAAACAGAAGGAATACCAAACCTCAGATTAGCAGAGCAATCTTCTTTTCTTAGATTTCTTCGATCTAGAAAATGATCTTTTAACACGAGTTTCGTGTTAACGTTTAATGGCTTGGCTTGAGTTGGTATGTACTAGATAGTACTTGTTATGTAGTTTTGCAATCCGATCTCAACGCTACAAAGATAAGAAAGACAAGACAATAGAAACTAGAACAATCAAAAAGCCAAATTTGATACTCTCCTAAACTTCTACTATAGTCTTGGTTGATGCGTATTTCAATTCAGATTGCTTTATCACCGCTAAAAGCTGTTGGGGTTGCGTGCTTTTAGAATTTCAGCCATAAAATTTACCAATTTTCGAGACGGAAGATTCCGTCAATCCAATATGGCACAAAAGCATGAACTTAGAAATATGAAAAGGAATAATCAAGAAAAGGGTTTGTACCTATTTCTGGAAAACATCCATCATCACTAAAAAATTTAATCCAGGTTTGCATTTCTCATTTTCTTGTAGAATTGGCATTGGAAATAAATATTAGAATTTGCATGCCTATACATGATATACATATCATCTTATTATGCTATCCATTCTGACTTTTTTTGAGATTATATCTTTCCCGTTTCATAATAATATATTATGCTACCATTTATATAACCGATAACGGATGGTGAATAAATAGAAAATATAATTTATTTTTATAGTTGATTTTATCAAATATAGTAAGTAGCAAGCATCTTTGTACTTTCAGCCTGAGTCAGTTTGCTTATATTTATCTGTTCAAAAACTCTCCAAGGAGAATAATTCGTAGAAAAAGTCCATAATGTTTTCGTTTAGCTTCTCTTTCCCATTCCCCGTTTTCTTTTGGAAAGCTGGATAGTATTGGATTACTCGGGGAAAATCCATGGGGACTTGTGCTTATAGAAGCGAAAGAAAAAAAGAGCATGATGAAATTCAATACGATGTAAGGCCTTAAGACATTCTCATGGTCACTATAATAATATGTTGTTGTAGGTGATCTTGTCCCAATAAAATGTAATCTTGCTGATGGTTAGATCTTTTTCTTCTAGATTTTGACAAGGAACGATTTGTTTTTATCGATAGAGAGCCAAGAGCATATAGGATAAACGTATCTACGCTGCTTATAGTGCTCCCGCTCTCCAGCTCCACTTTCCATTCCTTTCCCCTGATCGTCATACTGATCATCATTCTTACCTTCTCAAAAGCGCAAATACTAGGTGCACTCGCCACAAAACCTATTTGTGCTATGAAAGCCATTTAAAACATGGATAAGCTCCACCCAAGAGGAAACACGTTTACTTGTGAAAATTATAAACCCATCGAAAAGGAAATCAAAAAAGAAGGAAAATCGTTTCCATCGTTTACTCCTACTGTCGACTCAATGTTTAGTGTCCATTTCCCCTTGGAATTGATTGCTTCTTACAGAATCGATGGAGAAACAGGCAATCTTTTCTCTAGGATTTATAGATTTATAGAAAGCAAATCATACCATACCACGTACTTACTACTATACTAGCCAGTGGTCACTAACTGACCATTACTTTCTCATATATGAAAGCATAGTATTACTTTGATGGTGATTGATTGACGAATTGACATGAGCAGGATGGACATAAATCGCCAGAAAATCTATCTCCTAACCAGAACATTGTACAAAAATTGGACAAACCGTAATATTAGAAATTTTTATAATGCTCTGGGATGCAGGCAGACTGGAATTACTTGAAGAAAAAAAATACTTGAGATTATATGATAAAAACAATTATCTAGACGAACTTCCTGTGTGTTCTCTTAATCTTTCAGCGGGGAAAGCAATATTGATGATGACGGGTTATTTGAGAAGTGGGTGTTGGGCTTGCTGAATACATTTTGAACGGGTATATATTATGCAGCAGCAATCACAAACAACGTATCATTACCATTATTGCTGTGTAAACATTATCAATGTAGAAAGGAAATCATGTCTTTGCACAAATACAAAGAGAGAAAGGAACGAAAAAACGTGAAAATAACAGTAGTAATGAAAATTAGAATAGGAAATCCAATTCGCACAATAATTTTTTACGACTGTTGCTTCTCCTGCTGCTATATAAGTAAACAGTCGTAAAATGACATTGTTTTTCATTTTTTATGCTTACACTCACCAGTCGAGTCGCGACAACCAACCACTCTTTCATTCTTCTGAGTTAATATTTGTATTTGTTTGTAGTAAAAGTAAAATGCATGCAAGCTTTGTAAAATTGATCATGCTTCCTGAGTTGTGTTGGTGGTCTGGTTTCTTTTGTAAGAAAAATTATTGAACGTGTGTCGGTGGTGTGCGAGCTGAGAGTTGGGCTGACTCTTTGAGAAGGGAGGAGGACATCACCACCACACTTCACCAGGAGCAGATCATATAGTGTCAATAAAAAGGGTTCATAATCATCGTAATGGTTAATTGCATTTTTGTTTGTTTGCTTTCAAGCTGGATACTTCCCTCTTCCTATTGTATAATTTATATTTTTGCTACTGTATGGACTTTACTAGACAAATTTATGATGTTGTAATAATCGGATGAGAAAGTAAAATCAGCATTATGAAAATTGAAAATCATGTTTGTCAACGGATTTTCGGGGTTATGCATTATGCTGACGAGCTGATGGTTGGCTTGGTGTAATAGTAATGAAATTTTTATGATTGTTCCTCATTTTACTCAATCTTTCTTATTGCAAAGTACATACAGCCATTCAAAAGGTATTAATACAGTCGATCTTAACTTTTTAATGGAATACACGGATTATAATGTTTTTCAAGTTTATGAGACAAAGCTTTCCTAATTCTACTTAAAAGAATCAGACACCTGTAGGACCATAATCATGAAAGCTATGATGACACATTGACAACTTTGCTATTACAATTTCAACCGCTACATCACACGATAATCCAACTTGTCACTCCCTTCCCTCATTTCATTGACAAAAAATATGTTTCTACAATAAAACTGAAAAAACAACCACTAACTGTCCATATGACACTTTCTCACCAACCGACATTTTCCTTCCCTTTGTAGATCCTCATAATGGGCTTTATAATATGACCTACAAACGGTCGTCGCGCTTACATAGCTGTAGGGGTACTACTGTCGGAAAACTTTTGAAAATATTTTTCTTGTCGTGATATATCCAGTCAGAGTTGAAGAAAAAAGAGAATCCAGAGAAAAGTAATGCGAGCCATGCCATCATTTTGTCATGACTGTGACCATCTAAAATCTAAACGAAGCAGTAAACACTGAGAATGGAGGAGGGAGTCCACAATATGCCAAAAGCAAAAATACGCAGTAATCTACTCTCTCCGTAGCAAAGAGTCACATAGCTTTGCTGTCATTATCATTCTCTCCACTCGCAACGAAACTCTCATTTTCTCCGTTTTATGACCTCTTTCACGATACTCAAGCAATGCAGAATATATATAACGTGTTGTCATCATTGTCATGAAAGCTTTTTCCCTTCTGCTCTGCATGGACAAAAATTGATTTTGATTAAAGGTCATCAATCGTCCGGAGTTTTTCCTCTGTAGACTGTGGGCATTATAATAAAAATTTTGTGTCACTGCTCAGCATACTTGGAAACAGAAGCTGTGAGTTCCTCGTGATGACGGTAATTATTTTAATCAGATTCTTTGGAACGAAGCTAGAGATCTGCTGCTGTCTGCGTGATTCTCGGGTTTAATGATGGTAAAAAGTTTGGAGGGTTTTGTGCCAAAAGAGTGTTTGAACGAAAGAATGTGTAATGCGTGATGATCACAGTTTTTTTTTCATGGGAGAAAACATGCACACTGGAAATAATTTTCTCTTCATCCTTTCTCTTTCTGACTGTTGAATGGGTGGGTGGTGGATTGGATTGGGTTCTATGAGTATGAGTATTCACTATTAAAGTAGGAAATTGCTGTCTGTGTGTATCTCTCTGTGTATTTATATTTTTTGTAGTCGTCACCCTGCATTCTTTCGCATAATTGCATGCCTCGACTAGCCCATAAATAACCCGCTCAACTGGAGGGAGAACACGAAGCAGTGGCATTATTAAGAAAATCTTGAACACGCTGTGCCGAGGTTTTTGTCTTTTTATATCTTCTCCAACTTCTCTACTGCCATTGTTTACGATTATTATACGATTACTGGGAAGACGTTTCCTCTAGAGTTGGCATAGTGACCAAACTTCTTGGGGTATTATTGGACTTGGTTAAATATAACTTGCAGGACTAGAATAGAATTTTGTCCACTTGCAATAAAATGGTAGCTCCGGACAAAATGTAGAGTTTTGCTTTGCCTACAAGTCTGACGACCATGATGCCAAGAGAATGATTAAAAAATATCTGTGCACGTATTCCAACTACTATATATGGAGGAAAGCATTGGAATTCAAAAGAGAAAGCATGTATTTGGTTTAATTCTGATTCCCTTCGTAGCTATAATGTTATGGATTTCAAGATGCCTACACTCGTTGGATGTCTCTGGTTGTGAAGAGTTGAAGACGTTTGTTGGCAGAGAATTTAAGAAAAAAATATTTCTTGTGCTGCTTCTATAAAAGGAATCAGGCAGGCAGACTACATTTTACGAGGTTTCTGGTTTATAGCATTATTTCAGAAACTGAGAATACTGCTGTCGGGCTGTAAATAGTGGAATAAGCATAGCAAGATTCAAATAAGAAAATGGTGAAAATGGGGCAGCTCTTCCTAAGCCCTATAACATTGCGTCTTTACAATAAAGCTCAAACTTTGCTGAATTCTTCGATAGTATTACATTTCAGAATTTTTGTCACTTGAGCACTCAAAACATTTGAAAAGCTACTTTTATAAATTTATTATTGAAGTTGACACGTCAAAAACTAACTTGAGAAAGTTTCATAATAACTAAATAAATACTACACTTTTGCTTTCTCTCATTCATCTCATCTTACTTTCTTTCCTAACGCCTTCATTAATTATTCAATTTTTAATTTCTCCTGGTTACATAACGCACTTTTATTCTATCCATCTTTCTCCAAAACAGCTTTACATTTTCTGTATGCAGAAACTTACAAAGAAAAAATCAGTAATTAGAATAAATGTCTCTCCACTTCATATACAACCAGAGATCCTGTAATCTACTCAAAAAAATTGTAAAAAATAATGTTATTTTTTTCAGACTTTTTTTTTCATTTGAGAGAGCAGAAGGGTCCTGGTCTGTACGTCCGTCGACTAATGCTATCGTTCATCTCACTAATTTCTTTTTTTCTTCTCGCCTGGGTTTTTTTCAAAGCCATTTTCCACTCCAGCATAAACCGCCATGTGCTACACAGGAAAAAAAGGAGCAGCAGCGACGGTCGCTATGTACTCATGGCATCATGCCACTTTTAGTTTTTTGTTCGGCATCATTAGATGCTCATCATAGTAATCTCTTACATCACGCGCATCTCACTCCCTGCTTATCTTTTTATCCCATAATAATATCACGTCGCCTCGCAAAAGTACAATGATTCACTCATCCAAACTTCTCGCCTGCTTTCTCTCTTAAACAAATTCTTTAAACTTGAGAATATCATACTACTGGTCTTGCGTTTTTCAACATAATGGATTTAACTAATTTACACCATAATCATCATCATCATCATCTCTCAGCCTCATCTTTTTCTGCTGCTGCTGTTGTTAATGAGCCTGTAAATATTTTATGACTTCTCTTTCCTACCTCTTCTTAGTTTGCATTTCGTTTTCCACTTTTTCAGAGGGAAAGGGAGACAGAAAACTTGTAAAGATCATAAAAGATGCTGGAAAACTTTTTTAAATACACGGCTAAAATGACGCACGCCCCATTCAACTCTGTTTCATCCTTGTTTTCCCTTTTCTGCTCTTATTATGATTAATAATTTTGCCATGCCGTGTCACAACCACTTTTTCATATTTTTACCTGCTCCACTCTTCTTGCTTTTGTTAATCAAGCTAATTAGTAAGGCTTATTAAGTTAATCATCTCACTTCTCTGTTTCGAGTAGCAGCAGCAACAAAACACGTATATTTTTCATCTCATCATCCGTCCATCTCCCTCATGTATACTTATTGTTTTTCCTGAGCTGTCATTTTTTGTTTCACAAAATTTCATGTTAAATCTTGATGAATTTTTGAATCTACTTTGAGAGCAGGACAGTAAACGGTATGCGCACAAGTAAGCTAGATTATAATATGTATGCTGTTTCATTTTTAATTCATTAGCATAATAATCTACCTTCCATTATGCTGCTGTTCTTCTACTCTCTAAAATCTACATGGAAGGATGGATTCATTTTGAGATGCTAAAATAAATGAATACAACATCATCAGCAGCATGCCATAATATTTGTCACCTGAACATCCGAAATAAAAGTTTTTTACGTGGTGGAGCTCCATATCATTTTACCTGATTAAAAGTAGACGTTGATGTTTTTAAGAACAAAACAAATGATATTAAAGGGAGATGGCAAATGGTCACGTAAAACCTTTACAACACAATGTATCTGTAAAACGTGAATAAATTACCTAATTAATTTATGAGAGCAGGAGCACACTCTGAAGCCATCTAGTCTACTACGTTGTCTAACTGAACAACTTTTTCTATACTATATTCAATATAAATAATAATATGGAAAAATATATTATATCCATACATTATACGAACACACACTTCTGTTCTGTACTGTTCTGCTGAAACACACTTCATGATGACATGGAGGTAATCCAAAGTCCGAAGTGAAAATTGTCGTATGGATTATGGATTCATGGTTTACTGTTTGCCAAAAATCTAAATACTGTTAACAGTGAAAATCATCGTTCCTGCAATTTACGATACCAAATAGTGTGCATGCTGCAAATTTGACAGTACCAAAATACAATTTAAGATGTTGTAAAATCATGATAATAATTTCTATTTGTTGAATTTTACTTGTAGCAATCAAAGCTACGAGTATGTTTGTATTGTTTGACTTTTTTCTAAAGTTTTATCGTGTTCTGTACAGCGATCTGCTATTGTACTTATTCTTCCTCTAGGTTTTGTATGTACGGAATGTGCTACATATATCTGTATCCATGGTACAGAAAAAGTGTGTAGTTAAAATAGTCTCACTATTACGTTTACCCTTACCCGTTCTTTTTATTGCCGACAGCGAAAATCATAATCAAGACCACCATCCTTCTTTATGTCCTACTGCAGATTGGGTTGAGTTATAAATTAAAATCCCTTGAGATTCTAGGAGAGCATGAGCAGATATTGTTTCACGGAACAAGACGCATTGTCTAAGAGTTTTCATACATGAAATTGAATTCAATGCATTTTAATTTATAAACAAAATCATATTATTGAGGGGAAGGGAATCATCATGAAAGGTAAGCTTTTGCAAAATCCTTTCCTCTCCGTTGAATATCCTCCTATGCAAAAACTCGGCTTTATATGTAAAAGTCACGTGTTGGGTTCCAAAAAAAGTATTGCTGTACCCCACATTATATTAATACTGTCTGCAGAGAGATCCAACCAACAAGACAAAATAAGATTAGACAGATGATATATTTACGATGACTTGTGGAAACCGCATTTAGGATTATACTCTCGTTAATATTTAATAACATGAGGAACGTATCCTGAGTTCCGAGCGCACAAAGACGAATCATCATTCCATATAAAACTGCATTATTTTCCTGCTTTAACAGCTATCATTTTAGATGTTTAAACCAGATCAAGGCATTTACTAGATTGGAAAGCTCATCCCTCTCCTGTGTTCTCCATTCTTGTCATATTTACAGTACACACAATGTAATGCAATTTCCCCTTCTCCTCCCCCAGAGGAGTCTTGAAAAATAGTGAAAGTGTAATAAAAAGGGTCATATCTCTGTATTATCATTATTATAGCTCCATTTTTTATTTACAACTCCACCATCCGCAGCATCAGGAGGAGTAGTAGCACCAACACCAGCGAAAAAAATATACTCCCACACTCCTTTTCTTCCAGCAGTCTGGCCTCGACTGCTGCAGTGGAAAGATGGATCAGCTCTCACTCTGCCAACGTCATCATCAACCTTATGGCTTCTATAAATATTATAGGGGCGAAATGGTATGATGCTTTTTATATTTATGTATATGGCTTTTACCCGTTCCCTTTACATAACTGGTTGTTCTTCTCAGTAGAGAGTAGAGAATAAAATATGATGACTGCAGCATAGCAGCGTTTGTTTAGCATCAAATGATGATTTAGAACTTGTAAAACATTAGCTCAGAAAAAAAACCAACTCCCTTCATTTTTTATGCATAGCCACTTATAGATTACTGCTTGTGCTACAAACGTCGCTCGTTGTAGTTGCTTTTCGTGGAAAAAAATTATGATAATGGCTCAATGATTTTGGAAATCTTGTCAAAAAAGTGAAAAATTGTTTCTGAGTTGTTGTGCTACTGCCGCACTGCAGAGCTAAGTTTCGGGTGGTCGGCCGTCGCGTCGTCTGTGTTTACTCTCCAAGGAAACCAGACACGAATGACATCACGCCACTAGAACCAAAGCAGTGTCACAGAGTTTTTCCTGAAACCTTTTTATGATGGTGATATACTTGCAGTAACTTTAGTTGATTAGACTGGATAAAAAATCAAAATATAATAATGTATAAAAATTATAGCTTTGGATTGTGCATTCGTTCAGTTTCCAGCTTATCTGCTTCCACAACATTGTACACTATGCAACGAAATAAGGGCATTACTTTATGCATTAGAAAAGATCAATTATTAAAAATTGCGAGATTTTATTTTCTTCTTATTTTTCTCTGATATCTATTATACGTTCTGGTGTAATACATTTTATCATTAATAATTTTCCTCAAGCATTGTCGGCAGTAATGAGTATACGGAAATAAAATTACATTCATATTAAGTAAATATTTAGCGTGTACTTTTGACTTTAGAGTGGAATTACTTTAATAAGGATTGAGTGGGAGCGATGGACTAATGATTACGAAAATGATAATAACAGTAATATATTTACAGGTTATAATAATATCCAAACAATCGTGTAGTGCTCTATCGCTAGACGTATTTTAAGTTATACCTAAGGATTATGCATTGTAGACACCACACAGTTACAACTAGTAAAATTGAAGATGTGCATATCATTTTTAAACTTTAAAACTATGAAATCTTACGATTAGTACTTGCTTGTAAATTATCTTTTGATTAAAACTCGATTGCTCCATGTCCCATCACTGGTATTTCAGCTAAGTTACTAACTTGGTGCATGATCGTATGTTAGGACTGTTGGCAAATATAGGTACGTTATAAATCATAATTATGTACTTCTTTGGTTTTTTGGGGATCAAGTTGAATTAATAATTCTTTAAAATTTGGGACTTTAAGCTCTGAAATAGCCAGGTTATTTAAGATTATAATCAAACTTGGATTGGGAAATATTGATATATCTTCCGTGTTTTATGGAAATTGTTGTTCTGAGTTTCAAAGGTTTTAAAACTTAACTGTTGTGCATGGTTGGCTAGTAGTTATATACTTTTATTCAAAACTTTTTTTGATTGATCATCATTTTTGGTCCTTGTATGTTTATGTCTGATTAAGTAAAAATTGTTATAGGATGCACAAGTGTTTGTGTATTTTTGTAACAAGTTCTGGAGTAAGGAACGTAGCTGTAGTAGGAGCGTTAATTTATTTAAGAGTAGTGATTCAATGAGCATATATGCACATTCCCAACGAATAAATAGATATCAACTTTCATTAAATAAGCTTGCTTGAAGTAACTATACGGACTACACCGTTTCAATGTGGAATGGGCTGGGCCTGGTGTAAATTCTTGAGAAAGCTTGCAGAAACGTCATTGTGTTGGGTTTCCCTGCAAATACAAAATAGGAATTAGTCATGCCTATTATTATTCTCATATCACATTCACATTACATAACTTCATATGGGCTATTTGATTTTCTAATTGTTTGTTTCATTGAGGTAAGTAGCATGTATGCATATCCTTAAGTATAAGTGGAAATTTGTACCCACCTGTGCCTCCTCAGATCCACCTTTCTCTGAAAAGCTCTTCCACAAAGCTCGCAGGCAAACGGTTTGAATCCTGTGTGCTTTCTCGAATGCGTGATCAAATTGGATGACTGAGAGAACGCCTTCCCGCAAACCAAACATTTGTGAGGTTTCTCGCCTGTTGTTTTCGTAGCAAAATGAGGAAAAACAAATGGAATTAATAATGGATTGTGCAAACAGTCATCCAATCAATTCTTTACTTCTGAGATCATCTTCATTCACTTCAACCAGCTCTGCTCAAAAAGCCACATTTTATCTTAAAAACGCTAACAAAACTTTGCTTAATCCTCATCATAGCAATCACCAAAGTTAATGGAAACCAAAATCCATCAGAAAATCTTTAAAAGATGTCAAAAATTTTTACTTGCTGCACAACTCACATTACCCCATATCACCAGGGTTGCTAAAAGTATAACATACTTCAATTCTTAAAAACCCCATAAGCCATGCCTCTTGAAACCTGGCTCTGGTTTCCGTAATTTTACCTTGCCCTGTAATCTCTATATTTTTTGCCTATTATTGATGTTTGACCTTGAAAAATAATATTTACCTATCTCTCATCATTCTGGTGTTCTTTTTTTGTAAGCTTTATATCTCCCCCATCACTTGTAGCATCACACCAAAGAAGATCCTTTTTTATCCCCTTTCCTATTATTTCTCTTTCTATTTTGATAAAAGGTTTACCAATCCAAGCGCTTCCTTTTGTAAACCCTTTCTGTTATTTTTACTCTGCCTCTTCTGAGAGAGTGAGTGAATGCGAGATAAAATGAGTGGAAGCAGATAAGCTTAAACTTTTTCCGCTTATTCTGTGCTCCCCTTTCTCAGCATCATTTTCTCCTTTTTCTCGTGTTTTCTTTCACTTTTATTTGCTTTCTGTAACGATTTCCTAGGATCATTATAACTTGTAACATTTGGTGTGGTGGTAGAAGTATTTATTGTTATTAGTCGAGAAGAGCTTTTAGAGCTTATAACTGGTTGGTTGCTTGTGGCAATACATGGAGACCTACAAGCTTTTAAATATTAGCCTTAGCTTTGACCATGAGTTGAGCGTGTCTTGGCTTCTGGCATGATCATGATTAACAAAATCATGTTTGGAGCAGGAGCATTTTGTTTGAAGTGAGCAGTAGAGTTTCGGGGGAATTATCTAATTTTCACCATTTTCAAGTGTTTATCCATTTCCGACTCCTTCGCATTTTCCTTTGCTTTTAAATCGAAATGCTCGTCTTGTGATGGAGGAGAATAGTTAACCAAAATATTTACTGGAAGTCTTTTGTATTTCTTGGAAAACTGCAAGAAAGTTAGTGGAATGTTGACTGCTGGTAAAATGGAATATGTGGGCGCAGATTTCTTGCACGCGTTTAGGTACTCCTTTCTTCGGAAAAGAAAGTTTAGATTTTTTCCAAACTTTTTGCTCTACACTTCTCTGCAAAGCTCTTCATCACGTGCTTCATTTTGGCGTTTCTTATGTTCAATTTCTTATCATGTAGAAAGCAAAACTAATCGAGGTACCAGAGTACAAAGTTGCGCATTTTCTTAAGTTTAAAAAAACATTCCTTCTTTTGTATTACTAGCTGTATAGAAGTTATTATATGCGGTACTCCAGACTAATCCCCAGTCATATATTAATCCTTCTAGGAAATAGCAGAGGCATCTGTTACAATTCCACTTGCTCTTAATGCATGTTCTACTAGCTTATCAATCTCAATCTGCAATTCCTTGAAAATCGTGATTAAAAGCAAAGTGTAAGCCATGATATCTGTTACATTGACCAGCATGTAATACTAACCGTTAGGATCCTGATTGATCTGGAGATATCACATCATCAGAGATAAGAGATAACAACGAACGTTGTTGAGTTCAGCGAATAGATTTAAGTTACTTATTACGGTGAAACTTTCTCCGTGCATCTGGTAGAATCTGTGTGGTCAAGTGTGGCAGATGATGGGCTGCAGCGAATCTCTCTAATATGAGGTGAATCAAATGAAATTGAAACCATAATGCACTCTACCACCACTCGTTCCAGCTATCTGCTCATCTATCAATGCATTTTTTGGTGTATTTTAGGCATCACACTTTATTGACCACTACTTCCTCACACTCTCTCGTTTCTGGTCTGTTATCTCTGATCTGAACACACTTTAGCATTTATACTGATTGAGTGAGTCCAATGGATATCTCACAATCACCACAGCCGTAGGTCAATAACTTTCAGTTTCTTTGCCAACATCTTTCACCACACACCCAGCTACCAATGAACCAAAAACCACTCTTGGCGTTTTTTGGCACTAATAATCTCACAGGATTTGAGCAGCATGTAGAGAAATCAGCTTGATCGCGTCTGTTCTCTTCCAACATGACAGCAAGAAAGGAAACATTTTTTCTCTCGCCTTTATTAAATTACAGTTTTAACTCCTCATGGGGTTCCTCCGGAGTCCAACCGTCCAGCAGAGTCCTCAACAGACTCCAGCAAAAAAATAATACTGTTAACCAGATACAACAACTGTCCATTCAACAGCAACAATAATGTACATTTAGCACAAATTTCTTCGTAAAGAAAGATTGTATAAATTTACGTGACAAATTTCCCCACAATGATTTTTGATTTTTTATATAAATCATTATTGCATGTAGGGCAGCAATAAATTTTCACTGTGCGTAAACCACGTCGGGAAAATAGAAATAAATTTTTCATGCTTGCTAAATTGAATGACAAGCAGTGATAATGATGATGATGAAGATGAATCAATCTATTCCGTTTTGATAAAGTTGCTCTAAGCTGTGGGATGTATGCACAATGTGTACAAGTTCCATGAAGAGGATGATGATAAGGAACATGATCTGCTAATCGAGAGGGGTAAACCCCCCGGGATTTTCTCTAATTCTCTTAATTGTAAAGGCCAAAAAAAGAAGGCTGCTGTTGTCGTCGTGGCCCTTCCTTTTTTTATACAGAATCAATCTCCATTATTATCATTCTGTATATTTCAGTATATAAACTTTTATGGGGTATCTCTATACGCAAGGGCTGTGGATGTATCATCTCGTTCCCTGCATTCCTACATGATAAATCAGCAGCTGTGTGCCTTTTTTTGCTGTTGATGATCATCATGATCTTTCGTGCTGCTCATATGTAATTTCTCTTGTGATTCCGATGATGATCTGCCTACCGAAAATGAACCACGGACAGTGACATGCATCACTAAACCCGTCTTGCTGCTGCATGCCTTTTGCCTTAGTATATTGAGTTACATGATGATGATGAGTAAAATAGATGGGTGAAAAGTAGGGGAATATGGTGATGTTGATGATGGTGAAAAGAAGAAGGGGACAGATCTACTCATTCATTTATTATTAGAGGGTAGAGAGGAAATATGTGGAATAAGGTTCCTAGTCACTCACTTGAGCACTTGCTAAAAAGCTTACATCATGAAACAACTGAGGATTATGATTTTTTTGCTCAGTTTGTTGGAATCGACTGGTGGTATGGTAGGTTGAGTATCGATTTTATTTACATGTTATTTTCCTCTAGTCACGTGCTTATGCATAAAAATTGTGCGAGCATAAGGAATATTTTACTTATTTGATGGGTGAATGAATGTAAAAAATGAGATATTCATGTGCTCAAATGCAATTAATGTGTACTGGGCGTGATTGCAAACGTGAATATTAGAAGATTAGAATATTATTGTCCCAAAATATTCTAATTTAACTGCTCATGCAATATTCTGTTCTGGAATTATAAAAAGTACAAATACAGAGTTTTTCTTCGTTCCAAAAATTCCCTATTTCAATATCTCTAATCTTTTGTAGACCAAAAACAAGAGATCATGGAATAATAGATTATGAGTTGGGCATATAAAAGCTAGCAATAATCCATGGTGGAAGGCAGTATGTGGACACGAAGTATGGGATAACGATTGTGGATTGTGGATACCTATAACAATATAGCATGCTATTGAGGTTTTTAGTCGTTACCTGTATGAATGTACGTGTGTTTTTTCATGTCGGACTTCTGATGAAAGCGCTTCCCACAGAATGGACAAGGAAAAGGTCTGAAATGGAACAGGAAATAAAGAAATAAAAATATATTTACGATTTTAAAATACATACTGGATTAATATTATATTCAAATTTTATTGTTTGTTAAAAACTGACGCAAAAATTGTTTTCAAACATGATATGAAAAAGTTGTTTCAATGAACTAATCAACCAGTATATACCTAAGCACTTTTATGCAAGATTCCTACTTAAATTTTGAACATGCATTTAGAGTAATGAAACAATATATGTTTATATTATTATTACTTTTTCTGAGCATACCTCGTATCTGAATGAATGAGGAGATGGGTGGACAGGGTGGACGAGCGCTTGAAAGTTTTACCACACTGGGAGCACGAAAACGTCTTCTCAATCGAATGAACAGCTCTAAAAAATCAAGCCAAGTTGGAATTACATCACACTTGAGATAATTTTTAACAATTTAGTTAAAATAATTGGGTAACAGTTCAATAGTTCGAATCATTATATATAATAGTATAATAATAGTGCATCTTCTCAATTTAGTGTATATCGAAAAAATTAGCGGGTAAGCATATCAATAAGCATCACATAAATTATGCTGGTTTGGTTGAATTATATTACAAATGGCTTTGTTTAATTTTTCAAACATTTAAATTATATTTTTGCATTTTAAAAATCATCCCATATTATCTTTCCTACTAATTTCAACATTTGATATGACGTTTTCCGTCTTCCTCCAGATCTATCCTCTAGTAATTTCTGCTAAATTTATAAATACAGTTAAATGGCACTACAATGCACATTTTACCTATCATTAATTCTAACATGCTAAAATCCTTCTATAAAAACATTCTTTTTTAGACAAAATTGTGAAAATTCTGAATTCAAATCGCCAGACATTATAGCTCATTGTTGCGCCACGAATCCTCATAATTCACTCATGATGATTATGAATATTATGATCTTTCACCGGAAAGCAATTCACACTCATTCGATACGCAATTTCTTCTAAGCCCTTCTCTCACTCCTCAGCATATAATGCATCTCCATACCATCAAGCAATATCTCTCTAGGCTGGAAGCAAAACAATGAAAAATAGGGAGAGACAAGGATCAATGAACGAAAACAAAGCTTATACATCCATATTGCACACAAGCGGATATCATTACAGAGGAACTTATTATAAGAATATATCACCACAGAGACAGAAAGGGTCCAAACAAATAACTGTGAGCTGAGAGAAGAGAGAGAAAGAAGTAATAAAGCCGTGAATAATTGCATACATAATGGATCTGTTTTGTAGAGCGAGAAGAAGCCCTACGACCCCAAGAGTGAAGCAAAAAAAAGAGATAAATAACCAGACTGACAGAGAGAATAGAACAATAAATACATGTTATTTTTTCCGCTTTTATTCTTGTTCAGTACAAACCTATGTTGCGTGAGGGAGATTTCATGGCCAAAGGTCTTGTTACACAAATGGCAGGCAAAAGGTCTTTTCCCATTGTGTGATCTCCTCGAGTGCACCTCCAACCCGTGGGGTGTGCTGAACATTTTCTCACATTTTACACAACTGAATACTTCCGAACCACCCAACTGTTGTGGATGATGAGATCCCCCACCACCGCCGGAGGTGGCAGAAGATCCTCCACCACCGGAGGTTGAGGATGAGTGATGATGGTGGTGGTGGTGATGAGGATTATGATTTTTGGCACTATTAACACTATTACTATTGTTATGACTGTTTGTATTATTTGCACCTCCACTGAGAATTGAAGAGCCACCTAGAGAAGGTGGCACACTGGACAGAGGTAGAAGATGGTGATGATGAGGATGATGTGCTTTGTTTGGAGATGAGGAGGAATGGGGCGTTGAGAATGGTGATGAAGATGGGACACCGACACCACCCGCGGCGGATATGAGAAGGTGGTGATGAGGATGTTGGGGGTGGTGAAGATGATGATGATGATTATTTGTTGAAAGATGATTTAATTGTTGATTGCTGAGGGGCTTGTTGTGGTGGTGATGGAAGAGGAGACTGCTGTGGAAAGCGGCTGGAAGAAGAAGTGCAGCGGATGGATGGTGGGATGGGAGAAAGATGCTGGGAAAAGCGGCGAGAGATGCGGGGGTGATTTGAGACGCGACTGCGGAACTTGGAAGTAGGCTGCCTAGACGAGTAGTGAAGGGAAGGGTGGAGGTGTTGTTGGTTGTGGTGGAGGAGGGGGATTCAGGAGGGGATATTGTTGAGGATGTGGAGGTTTTGAGGAGGGAGGGAGAAGACGATTTTTTGATGGAGGAGATGTTGTTGTTGTTAGTGTTCGAGGTGGGGGATTCAGAGGAGGAACGCGGTGGAGGAGTACCTTTGAGGATGTCTTTTACAGAGAGAACTTTGGGTTTGAGGAGGCGATCGATACCAAACTTTATTTCAGAGAGTTTCGATGGTAAAGATTTTTTGGAGGTGGAATAGGAGGAGGAAGTTTGAGGAGGTGGAGGAGAGGGACTTAGATGAAGACGATGGCGATGTGAATGGTCGGGTGGAGGAGATTCATCACCAGCGATGGAAGAGGTGGATGCAGAAGACGAAGAGGAGGAGGATGAGAGTGAAGTGACATTGATCGTAATATTTTTGGGGGTTGGGGTATGACAAGAACTTGAGGTGGTGGCTGTTTTGTTGTTGTTGGTTACATGAGGATTGTTATTGTTTAAATGATTGTTGTTAGGAGTGGAGGACTCTGTGGAAGCTGAGGACAGCAGGGATTTTGGGGAAGAGAGTAAAGAAGAAGCGGATGTGATTGAGGAGGAAGAAGAGGAGGAGGATGTCGAGGGAGG
>JAQIXX010002143.1:0-26713 GCA_034700605.1 Willowsia nigromaculata
GAGTGCCACCAACAATCCCGACCGTATCAACCACCACTGCTTCTTCCTTTGAAGACACTGCAACCGTCAGCGTTCCACCAAAACCAATCCGCGTTAGTGTAATTACCAAGGATAGCATTTTGGTGAACGACACGAGTGACGATGGAACCGGCTCAGTAAGAAGCATAAAATATGTTCACGTTGAGCCTTTGCCAGAGTCAACCGCAGCATCTGAAATTTCATCTTTCGACAAGTTCGCCTCCGAATCAATTTCAAAAGAAGTTCGTATTAACCCCAAAGAAATTTCTGTTCACATTGACAAGGACTCCTTGCCTAAACCAAAACCAAGTCAACTGGTACTTGACACCTATGAGCTACCACGACGGGAGCCTGAAGTTGCCGAGGCGTTGGCAAGTGAAGAACCACCAACTGAAGATCCTTATCCATTGACAGATGAGGAAATCGCTGCCACTATGGCTGAATTGAAAAAGTATGAAGCTGAAATCGCTGGACTTCGTCAGAATGAAAACTCGTTGGAAGTTGATTTCCCATACAGACTATTGACTCCACATCCACTGGAATATCCTGACCACCCTGACCATCCACAACCATCGAGTTTAGAAGATGACTCTGATCTGGTGAGTCATCTTGACGAACTCCTTGCTGAGTTTCAGACCAAGCCAACTGAGGGCACTAAAACACAAGCTGCCGCAGCAAGTTCTGCAAATGTTCAACTTCAAGCCACCGTTGTGCCATCTCCAGCCAGCCCACATCTTGTACATGGCCATGGGCACAGAAGACCTCATCCTTTGTTGAAGGTCGGTAAAGTAAGTGGGAAAACGAGTACTGCAATCAAGATATTACTTTCTTTGGTTAATGGGTGAAAATGAGGTCAGTGAAAGGTGTTCGTGTTCATGTTCTACTTTCAATCTTTCATTCATTTGCAGCACCGCCTACCACTCAGACCTGGTCTTGGTAGACCACTGATGATGGGGAGCAGACTTCGTCCTCTCATCCGTCATCCTCCAGCAGGATTCCCAAGACCTTTACCATCTGGAGGTGTTGCCGGAAGTCCACCACGAATTAACGAGGTCACCGTGTCACAACTCCCACAAAAGTTCAATAAAGAATGCGACTACTTCTCTAATGAGTTGTGTCTTCTCGTTCAAGATTATCCCATGTACTGTGGTCGAAGATTACTATTTTATTTTTTACAAGGATTTACTTAAATTTTTTTATATCGTAAAACCATACATAAGCACTTGCATATTGTTTTTCTTTCAATATTTAGTGAAGCTATAACAGAAGCGATGGAGCAGAATCCATCAGTGTCCACTGCACTTTTGTCTAAGGAACCTGCGCATAATCAGAAGAGCTCTAGCTACATGGATGGTCTTCCTGACTCGGGATCCTCAGAAACTGAAGACTTGGGACAAAGACATCCTGATTTTGCTGGAGAAGGTGGATTCCTCTGCCCCAGTAAAGTTGCGTACGGAAAAATTAAGAAGGCAAAGAGTCACACAAGCGGTGATTGGAAATTTATCGTAAATTACGGGGATAAGACTCAAACCCTCAGACTTGAGAAATGCTTGTAAGTAAAGTTTTGCACCAGCAAAAAAATAGAATGCGCATGAATTTGAGTGTAACTATTGTGTATTTTGCATTAGGTCACCTGGAGATTCATGCAGCTATATCATGCCTCATTTCCGCACGGCCTGCACACAAGTCTACAATTATCACCGCCTGTTGGCATGGGATCCTGAAAAGGGCCTTCACACGGATGTATTCAAAGTTCCAACCTGCTGCACTTGCCATGTTTTAGGCTATTACGTTCCCGGAAGTAAGAAGAATCTTCCTCAAAGTCCAGCCATGCCCACCATGAGAAGGAGAGATCACATGGGACCACGATTTATGGGACCACCACGGGCCCGTAGAATCTCGCCACATCTTCCTCACCATCCGCGCAAACATATGCATCCAATGATGGTTATGCTGCCCGGTCCAGGACCATCTATGCCAATGTCTCACGGTTTGAGCCCAATCAATGCTATTCCTTCAGCACCAGCCTCCACCACTGCCGTACCAACAGTATCATCCAACACAACCCTCTCCGCCGCAGCAGCCAACGAAGATGAAGGTCTCAGATCACTTTTACTACAATACGCCAGCCTGAGAGAAAAGATCACAAAGCTCAAAGACTGTAAGTTTGATTTTTGTCAATTGGATTCAATTTTTGAATTCGAAATCTAAAATTACTTTGTAATGAATAATTTTCATATTTTCCAAAGCCAAAACGTCTAGTGGAACCACCTCAGGTGGAACATCAGCCACCCCATCCAAACGCTCCTCCAAGCTGTACAGTCATTGGCCAAAGGATATCATCAAGGCATTGAGGAAACGTAAACGCCAAAGTACCATATCCTCCAAGAACAATAAAATGAAGAAACCTAGTCCGGAAATGTTGAAGAAATTGAAAAACCTCTTAACCAACTCCACCAAGCTTGAGAATAACCCAAAGTTGAAGCAAAAGATTCAGAGCTATCTAAGAAAACTGAAGAATAATGGGAAAGAGTCCAGCAGAGGAGGAAAGAACATGTCCGGAAAAAGCAGTAGAAGTCGTGGGAGTAGAAACATGAAACTAAAACTGACTGGAACCAGTTCAACCAGCAGCAAAATCCACAAAACCAAAAAGGGACTCAGCAAATCCGATGCCAAAAAGAGGCTCCTTCTTTTACTTACCGCTGCAAAGAAGAAAATGCAAGATGAACGTAAGGGAAGGACCACAACAACGACAACGACCCAAACTCAACCCTCCAAAAACAATAGACTGACGTCGTCACCAGCGCCGAGAAATCGACAAATTGCCAATCCTCTGCAAAATCAGCAAAAATCCAGCCGTAATGTAAATCATGAGTCACATCCCATCTGGAATTATTTCCACAAGCTTCAAGGGGGGAGCCCTTCACACCCTCCAGCAAGTAGAGCCAGAAGACTTAGATTTTTCTAGATCAATCTAGAGTTTCGATTCGGAATGTGAAGTTGAGAATGGTATTTTTATCTGTCAGTCAATTATTGTTTTGAGAAAAGGATACTACATGTATGGAGTAATTAATTATTACAATATTTATTTAATTTCCGGGGTTTATATTTTAAGTGTGCTTGCTCATGTGGAGGAAGTTGCTTCTTTTGTTGAATTCACCTTTTTGGGCTGATGGTCGTGTTGACGGTTGACGTTGCTAAAACGGAGGTGAATGTAATGTACATACATTTTCGCTATGAACACTGTACGTCCGTTTTTGTGCCACATAATAAATTCGCTAGTTATGTTTTAAAGAGCCATAAATATTTTAGAATATTTTACAGACGATATTTCTTGATCACCACGATAAATCGTCAGTGCCAGAGACATTGCATTAAAAGGCTAATCTTATTTATTTTTGTAATTATTTTCCAATGTAATTTATGTTATTTTAGATTGTGGAACAAATGTGGATGTACGCATGACTTTTTTGTGATTTTCAAGTGTAATTTTGTGTTCATGTTGTATGAAAAGTTTACAAGGAAAGTTTGGTGGATGATTGATGTTGAGTATTTCTTGTGGAGTTTAATTTCATAACGACAAAACGTTGACGGAGCTTATCTAAAGAAATTACTCGTGTAATTTTGGTATATAAAGTTATATGGTACCTGAATAATGATTGCGCTACGAATGGGTGTTTTTGTAACATTAGACTACATAAGGTTCCCTAGAATGACTGCCGCTTTTGTTGAGTCTATTACAATATGCGTTGTGTGGAAATGGGAATGATTTTTTAAATTAAGAAAATGAATAAATGAATTTAGCTTATTAGAAAATGTTTTTTTATTTGTTACAGGTCATATTATATGAAACCAAGCTAAAATTAGCATTTCTGCATTTGTCTGGAAGGAGTCCAAAATCACAAGTGAACATGAAACCGCATATCCTACAATTTTTCATAGCATAAAAAAACGAAACTAAGGTTCAAGACCTTAGTATTATTTTGATGATTTTTCCATGCCTACAAATGCAGAAGAAGATTTGGGTAACTAAGGAAACTGGAAGTCTTATCTTACATGATCTGAAGTCATTTGCCAGCTTTGCTGTTAGTAGTAGCATGATGATGCATTAGTCGAGTGAAGAAGGCTTCAGTTTCTTCTTCGCCAGCATGATTTTTTGAATTAATTGATTAACCCATCCATTTAGAACATCGCACTTTCAGAAAGAAATGGCTGGAGATTTATAGGGGGATAATAATATGAAACTGAATTCATTTTATAGTCTCTGAAGCATGACGTGGAATATCACAGTAAAACGAATAATTATGAACTTTTATAACACATGTTGTGTAACAATAAGAGAAACGTTGGTAGTGGTCAAGATGTGTGTTTTATGTTTATGTTTAAATTCTCGTCTCGACATCTCCACAATCCAGTGCAAAGAAACCATGCGTAACAAGCATGCTTGTGTGAACGTGAAAATCTTTTGATTTACTTGTGTTGTTTTTAGGCTATCATTGTGGTGATGCTAGAATGAACGCTGCTTTATGAAAAAGAAAAATACATGCATACAACACGTTCCATCCAGTTTTTGATACACTCGACTTGATTCAAGTTTTTAACCGAAAAATATTATGAATTACAATCATCAAAAGAAGATTTTCTCACGTGCATTATGCGTTTTAATTACTGAAAGCATTTCATTATACTTGTGGCAACATGCAGCATGCATAAGATGAAATGGTTAACGAGTTATGACTAATGACAGCCATCCAGGTTTCTATGCAGACATAAAATTTGCATCATAATCTCGATGAAATAAAAAGGACACAAATATTCGCTTTCCTGAACAATCTCGTTAATTACTTCTTCAATAAAATAAAATAAAAAATCTTTACAAACAAGATCATCACCAATAACTCTCCGAAACAATATACGCCTACACTTCTCAGCGTTTGCTTCTAACAATAAAAAACAAGATAAGAGAGTCATTTTGTGTACTTGTTGTGTATCTGGATAATAACACAACAAAGATTCCTCTTGTGTAACAATCAGTCTTGAAATCGGAGAGATCACGATAGGCTCTCCACTACTCAACTAGAATAAGGTTGGGTTGTGAAATAGAACAATGTTCCGAAGTCGCAAAACCAGTTCACCTTCATTCAATTGGTTCAACTCTTGAGAATGCTTAGTTGGTTATAATAATAGTAAGTCAAGAGAAAAACATTTCCCTCTGTAGAATTAACACACTTGGTACCCACTGCACACAAAGAAACTATCTGCCTCCATATTTACTTATCATTAGCAACATTTTTGAAAACCATCCCCAGTCATTATGGCTCGGGAAGAATTTCTTGCATTGCATAAAACCAGAAGTAGGTCCAGTAATTCTAATCACTTTACTATAAACTTGCCGGAGGTAAACTTTAAACTTTAAAACAGGAGAAGCTCTATCCAGTTTCACGACTTTCATATTACGTGACCAGAGTAAATTTTAACTTTGTGCAAAATAACGTAATGTATTCCAAGACAACAGTGGTTATTGCCATAATGATGGCTGTGGTTGTTGCGGTGAACTCTGCACCAAGGCCTAATCATTCCTTAAAAGCTGAATTGGGAGAACGGGGTGAGATATTGGACCATCAAGTGGAGGAAATCGATAAAATGATTTATCGGAACTGGAACACGTTGATAGGCCCGCTTAGCCCAGCAGACAAAGCTGCCTTCCGGCGCCAGTACCCAGATGAAGCAGCGGAATACGACAAAATATCTGAGCATTATGGTTGGAGCAAGAAATTTTGAAATCAAGTGAGGACAG
Source organism: Willowsia nigromaculata (assembly GCA_034700605.1). Classification (NCBI taxonomy): domain Eukaryota; kingdom Metazoa; phylum Arthropoda; class Collembola; order Entomobryomorpha; family Entomobryidae; genus Willowsia; species Willowsia nigromaculata. The sequence continues at coordinate 5,816 of JAQIXX010002143.1, forward strand.
GAAGTGCGTGCACGATTGGAGATTTGACTTTTGTTCAACACTCACCACTACCACATATTTACAATTGTAATTGTAATGCATTTGAAACTTTGATTAATGATGTGCCACTATGTTACCGTGAATTAGCTCGTATCTTTTTATAGTACTAGTGCGCAATGTCATTAAATCACCTATTTATACTTTAACAAATTCAAACAAATAAAACAAATAATATATATGTATGTCATACTGAAAATACCTTTACATATTTTTTAATCCTACTTGAGTAAATGCGTCAGATTGTCTACATTTTTTGAGAGAAAATAAATTTTACACAGATTTTGGTAAATATATTACAAAAAGGATTGTGTCCATCACTACCGACACGTTCACATAAAAAAACCGTTCTTGTCAAATGAATTATGACATTGACATTGATTTGCTCTTAATGAATTATTCTATACATACACGGCATTTATAATCAAATGAACACGCATAAATTCAATCTGAAAATGACCGTAAATAAAGAACTCATATTTGGAACATCTTAACTGACAAATTCACTCTTTCAATCTAACAAGATATTCCTCTTTGAATTTCTGATATTTTGAAGTATTGCGTTACAACTTAATAAAGTCATGCATTTTCGGTAGGCTTATAGATTCATGTGGTCTAAAACCTAAATAAATACAAATAATATGATCGTACGTATATGGAGGAAATTTTTTATGTGCATCTGTAAAAATCAAAGAAATAGGAATTGAAAAAAAGAGCACAATATACAAATGCATGCGAAAATTTTGTCCCTCAACAAACGTGTGTGTTTATAATATATGGCATCTAAAAAGTTTATTGAAATTATAGGACTGCGGTATTCAGCTTAGCAAAGAATTGAACCTGCTTATTTCTATGATGTTTCGTTTCCCATCCCTATGGTAAAATTCATTCAGAGGTTGATAAGCTCACGATTTCTGAAATGCACAACCAGCAGCACTAGGCAACGTCGATTCTTGTACAAGGAATTCATCTTTGAAGAGCAAAGTGAACCAACAACTACACCAACACATTAGAGGTTTGAAGTTCTCAGATACGTCGAAAGATGCTCTTGTAAGCTATTCACCGCTCAATCGTCTTTGCTTTTATCGCATTACAACCAAAATCATGCAAAAATGCTGAAGCTCCACAGTTCTTACATCTCTGAAACCACGTTTTTAATTGAGCATGTCTTGATATGCTCCTTACTGTATCCTGGATTCTCACAGTCTTCCTTCTTATTCTGCAGAAATGGAAATGGGATCATGAATTTGCTTATCATTTTCCTTCTTAATTAGTACGTATGCAATTACAATTTTATCGCAGTTACTGTCATCTGTCATAACTTTCAAAACATAAATTTATCAAAAAGCGTTTATCAACAGATTTTCCTCACATTCCTTCCCAATTCAAGTATTTTTTCTTACTTAACAGCGTGATACAGTATGGTTCATTCATTTAGTGCTACAATCCCACGAATTATTGTTTTCATAATGCTTGTCCTTCAGTCTGGGACTACGCACGTATGAATTTTATTAGACTTTTGGTGACAAATCTTGCAAATTTTAAAGTATCAACTATCAATTTTCTTCGTCATCGTGCAATCATTCAACCGATGACGCGAACCCGCGAATGACAAAGAATATGTGAAGATTTTCATCACATCTTGTAAGCTCGAAATATCGTTTCAGGAGCATTCAATGCTTTAAATGAGTTAAAATACTGATTGTGAGGTACACTACAAAACTATATTAATGCTCTCTTCGCTTTTTAAATACAGCAGATTATATGAATGTACCTTTAATGCTAAACAATCAATTTCCACACGATATGTAATTCTAATTATATCACCAGTTCCATATAATTTATGCTATCATGCTACATAATATATGATGAAGAACTGGTTATAGATGTTTATCCCTAATTTACTGAATATGATGACGAAGCGGAGGATGATGATAGTGATAAATGTTGTGTGCCACTTGCCAGACTTTGCTCAGTCAGACAGAAGAATCTGATTTGCCAAGATACTACATTGACCCCTAAAACATAGAACCAGCCTCCATCATCACCATCAACAGCAGCAGCAGTAAAATCATATGTCACCACCGCTTACTTACCATATCACTATCAATCTACCTCATGCAAAAACAACACTCTTTTTACTTTCTGCAATCAATGAATCAAGTCAGTTTATTGCTGCTTCCCATCTCCTCCAACTTTATCAGCTTTTTAGTCAACGATCGGTCATATTATAGAGCAGTACGAACAGATTTTCCCCTCTGTGTATGCATGTAAACTTTTGTGTACGTGTTGGCTATATGACATATGAGCTTTGAACCGTACTATCATCATCAAAACAAGAACAGAGAAGCGATATTAAAGTATAATTATTCTTCTTTCATTCATTTTTTATCCCTCTTTCCAATAAAAATATTATATCCTTTTTCTGTTTTCTGTTAAACTAAACGCTTGTACATTGAATCATATTACATAGATAGAGACCGTCAGGAAATCATCGAATCCACCGGTTGGTTTGTTGAATGCACCAATAATAAGCAGTTTCCTTTGACGATTTCTTCTGCTTCAGTTATTTTAACTCTTATCCATTTTCTCGGTGATGCAGAAGAAAAGTGCATTGATTCAAGTTTACATGTGTACTTTTTAAGAATGAATACGTACAAGTATCAGTGATTGTGATGTCGCTATCATTTTTTCATGCTCGCTCTGCACCATGCACTGCATTTCTCGATTGAGTAATACTGATAATTTTGTATTATGATATCCTCATAAGGCTATGCACATGCTACATGCACACGGATGGAGAGAGTGGTGAGTGGAAATACTTTTTGCATAGGGATAAAGAAAAGGAAAAATGCAATGCACTCAAAGTACAAGAAGATGAGTAAAAAGGAGACTGCGTACCATGCCTCCGCAAAAACGTATGAAAAAACGTAAAATGCATCAAAGAGAATGAATAAAGTTTTTATCATAATGTATGTTTTATTCTATTTTAAGTACAATCACATTATTAAACCAGTAGAGTAGTATAGCAGATTGCAAATGCAATTCAATTTTCATCAGAAGTTTTCCGTAAAAATAAAGCACATTATAATGATACGAGACAGTCAGGCATATCTTGTCCTGGCACCACAAGGAAGCCCAAATACCTACAACATCCTAGCAAGCATTATTATTATATGCACACGCGTAGAAAATACAGACAGATTGACTGCTAATCCTTTTGCAAGCACGAAAAAGATTGCAAACAAAATCCCAAGTATTTTTGTATTTTTCTTGGAAGCTTTTACGAAATCGCAAAAATATTTTAATCTAACTATATGCGATATAGTTGCCATATAGACGAAATCTAAAAGTTACAGCCGTTCATATATTTGGGTATCGGAGCGATAATGTTCAATGCACATACACACACGATTACGCATATCACACCACATCCTCATTTGTATCCCGCAAATAATTGTAGCTGTGTAAAAACGAATAATGGAGTCATGAACTAATCCTCTGCCAAGTCTTTTTAAAATACACACAAGTGGAAGATTTGTATCCGAGTACATTCGTGTATTTGCGCATCTGCATAAACTGTTTTAAAATGCATGTATGACTGCATTATATAAAGTTTTAAAATAGACAAAAAAGATTACATTCTATTTTTTAAACTTGCAGTCGTACACATAGGTTTTTGGATGATTATACACTAATCAGCTTCATCTCCAGAAGATTTTTATTTCAAAATGGCCTTGCCCAATATGATTGTTCTTAGACCAGTCTTGGCGTTTCATATCATTGAAAACTAATGCTTCTGAAATTTTGCACAAAACAGTGTTTCAAAGAATGAACACTCGAATGCATAGTAAAGATACACAACAATTTTGACAATATCATTGCTTTTCTAAATAATAGAGTTTGCGCATAGCAAGTCACAACTTTTGGTGGTAACACACTCGACTTTTGGTTATAGACACGATTTTTAGCCAGCCCCCATCTCACGTCGTAGAATTTCATTTTATAATCCGTTTCGTCGTCCATTTTTGTTGATATGTTTGCCATACATCTTTCCCTCTGTGAACAATCTGTTGGCTGATGTGATGTGACTTGTTTGTCCGGCCTGCCTCCTGAAAGCTGCGTGCTATTTTGTTCTTGGATACGTCCTTGCTCTTCACAAAAAATACATTCATACATGGAAAGAACGAACCAAAAAATTGTCCAAAAAGCATTCATTTTCATCTCTTCCATCTCCTCCTCAATAGAATGGAACACACAATTTGCAATACAGAGCCGTCATGCATGCAAGTTGGTTGGTATGGAAGCGTGTGTATTATGATGGTATACCTATTTTGTGTGCGTCTTTTCCTTTTCGTTCAAACATCGCATGCATTTTTTAGAATGGAGAGCTAGAGTTTTTTAAGTGAAAAAAGAATGGAGGGAGAGACATGGCAAAAATGAATGATAGCATGTATGCATGCATGCATCCCATTCCATATCATCGTCATCATCATTATCGCATTGTATTCCTAAATGCATGCTGCATGCAACGCACTATCGCAAAAATATAATCGCTTTCATATCTAATACACTATGCCACTATACCAGTACCGGCAGAGACGAGTATCATCATCAAAATCATCAGACCAGGTATAAAATGCAAAACCTGCGAATAATGTAAGAATGAACACTATCTAGTCGACAAATCCGAAGCCTTCCTCTGCAGAAAGGAAAGAATATAAGAAAAAGGGAAGCTCACTCATCCCATCTCATCATTATCATCCTCCTCACATGCGATGCTGCTGCTACTTTTTTTTATCTCTTTTGTCCAATCTCTAGATACATATAGTTTTTGCTATTTTGTGAAAAAAGCAAAACTGCGGGATTGCTTTTTGATACTGAAACCTTGCAGTTGTAACATGATGTCGACAGTGTTAAACTCGTTTTTTTCTGATTTTTTATTTAAAAGTAGAAAAATGAACAAGCAGGAGGAGGGAGGAGAAAATGTATGAAATATTTATAGTAGGCATGTATTATGAAATGGATGAAGTAAATTGGTGTAACGTTGCGCGTTGCCTACTTCTTCACTATGCATTTTATAAAAATTTTGCAACAATCTACGTGTGAAGTTAATTATGCTTCTCTTTAGTGCTGATGATGATGCAGATATTGTTCTTAAAAACCAGTCGTCTACTTCCCAGGATCAGGATCGAAATCAGGATGGAACTATGTGAAGGCTTTGGCAGAATAATAAGTAGTAAAAGTAAGTTTTTTCTTGTGGGAAGTAGGAATCAAGTCGGTCTCCCGGGAATGAAATGCATCAATGCGAATATAATGGGGAATGACTGCGTTGGTGTTGTGCCGAGCTTGTCGTTTTATGTCGTCTACGGCTGCGACGACAGTTCTCTTTCACAGCACCAATCTCAGCCTAGCAATCAGCCTCAGGTAATCAAGCATTTTTGTGCAAAGAAAAGGTGGGATAAGTATGTAAAACACAACAGCTGCTGTGGATGCCAGTGAAAGAGCAAATGATTGACAATGCCGGAGCAGCATCATCATCATCAGGGTTGCTGATTACGCTCAATGCATTATGCTACCTTAAACACATAATTATATCAGCATCATTTGCCATAGGATTGCTATAATACCATATAACTATCAGCAAATTCTTAAACCAACTCAACCACTGCGTCTATTTATGACTTTGTTTGAGATTGTGAGTTACACTTATTGAGTTTTGGATACTAGACATAAACGAGAGTCAACTCGAAATATCAAAAAATCAAGTGAATAAACAGGACGATGATAGCTGGTAATGGTGATGAATGATATCCTCCAGTGATTTTTCGTCTGCAAATTTGTCTATCAAAGCCCCTTATTAAATATGCATGCATATTATGTGAAAGAAAAATACTTGTGCTGACTGACTTACAATTTTACGTGTATGTGAAATATATTATATGAAATATTACTTGCAGTGAAAAGCACGCATCGGATTCATCTCGTTTCCCACAAAGTAGGTAATTATGGTTGGAATGAAGTTGTCGTTGATGATAGAAAATGGTGCATTCAAAAACTAAAGTCAATTAGAGACTATATCATATGCTGTCGTTTAAGATCAGATTCACTTTTTCATCCTGACTCATCTTTATTGCCATTATCCAGCCATTAATTAATTCCGTCAAACAGTTTCAAACAAAGCGGAAGGTAGCATGTCCGTATTGTGACCTTTTCAATTATTCGCAATGAGGCTGGTACTGACATTGCGTTTCGATGCACGACATTGAGCGAGAGCGAGGTTGTATGAAAGAGCATGAAATGTGGTAGAAAGAATCAAGTAATTGAACACCATTAATGGACTGCACTTTTGCAAACATTATTTTTTAAATGAGCATTTTTTTTGCATAAATGTGTAGGATGGAACTGCAAAAGTGTACGGTTGAGTGCATAATTGCATGATGAGATGACGTTTAGGTAACTTGCTACTCGATATTATGTGATGATAATGATGATATTTTGAGAGTTAAAATGAAACATGACCAGCTCTATCATTTCATAATAATAATATTATCTGTGCTCATCTTACAGTACTACAGTAAGTACTGTAATGCAGTAGTAAGAAACTGAGTTAATAGAATAGAGAAGCACGTAATAAATAAACGTGAAATTACACACTGGTGTATAATAATAATATTAGAAAAAATGCAATAATGGTTAATGTGCATGATTTTTGCAGTATATCACCCTTTGTTTCCTTACACTCTCTCTCGCCTCATCGAATTCTTTTTCTAGTGAGAATTGAATTACTTCATTGTGAACATTTTAGTGAGTTTGATGTGAGTAAACGCTGCAGAAGCGCAATCATTCTGATCACAGTCGTCGTCGTCAACGCCATATTATTACAAGCAGTGTAATAGACAATACATATCCATAATAGAAGCCGCATTGATAAGAGAATGCAATGCAGTTTCCATGCAGAAAAACCAGCAAAGTCAGTTTTATTGAGATTTTTAGACTCGAATCAAAGTAAAAAGGAGTATATAGACCTCCAGCAGAAGAGCTGGGTGCAGACCATACGGAGAGAGAGAGAGAGCAGCCAAGAAGAAGAAGCTAAACAGACATCAAGTCAGTCAGTCATTGCAATTTTTAGTGGAGGAGAAGAGCAAAGAGTGCGATCAAGCGATCAGTTTGAGTAATATTGCCATTTTGCCTATAGCAAAAACCGACCAAACCAGCCCCAACAGAAAATCTACTTGTCTAGGTACACACAGAGTGAACGTACATATTAAGCGCATGCATACAATTTTCGCACATTTTTTGTGTAAAAAACAGCTTCACGTACTTTGTACGTAGGCAATTTCATATAAATCTTACATAAGCTTTGACTATACTGAAATGATATGATAATACACTAGCGTTGGCGCGATATGTGATGATAAAAAAGGAAGATGATAATGATGATAAGTATGGTCCATATATATAAAAAGCCGACTTATTAGTCCTCTAGCTCCTGGCTGTTTTCGCTGGTCTGGTTTTGGAAGTGGTGATGGTGGCGTGGTGGGGTTTCTCTCTCACTTCTGCTTGGTTACAAGATGCGCACATAATCATCATCAGCAACATCATCACACATTGTACACTTTACTTACGTACAATTTACGTACTTTTTTTCAGGCGTATCGCATAATATTCGCATAGATACACACAATCTCACTCTCCGTGTTTTCTCTCTCTCTCTCACTCTCGCACACAATCAGAAGCGCACACACAATGCATATTTGGCATGGTGCTATTATAATAGTATATTATATGGGATTGAGCGTGTGGTGGTGGTGGTTTGGTATTTTATTGCAGTTTTCTCAAGGGCAAATCTCCTCACCACCACCACTGCCATCACCGCTAAATCCATACCATGCTCCATAGCGTAGTCGTATATATTCTTCTTCAACATAATCATGAAAATGTATTATGTTGTTGTATCCATTATTATGACTATTGCTACTATTGTTAATATTGAGACTTAAATAAGGAGAAAAAAGTTGAAACATTTTTTTTTCTAAAAAAAACTAGAGATTGTTCTCTACTCATCTGGTCTCCTGCGTGAAAAATAATGAACGAAATAAAATGATCAAGCATGCAATCTCTCATGTTTAGAATGAATAGAAAAAACAGGAATAAAAAACAGAAACTCGGGGAAGGAAAATAAAATAGATATGAGGATTTTCAATGGTTATGCTGATGTTGACGATGATGACTTTGAATTTTTTACTCACAAGTCACATGTGCAAGGATTGGTATATACATACAAATTTACGAATATATGGCTATTACAAGTACTTTAAGTACAACAAAAGTCAATTTTTAGTGTACTTACTCTCACTCTTGAAAAAGTAGACGACCAGCAGTCGCAAAAAAAGTCAGACTAGACATAATAACATGCATCATCATCATCAGCGTTGTCGTGAGGCGATGATCGGCATTATCTCCAAGCAGGAGCCTCATGACGGTTTATACATATTAATACACTTATAGACGATGCTGCTGATGAGAGAGAAATGATGGAAGTACGTACATTGCGAGCTCATCAAATGGCACGTACACACCTTCTACCATCATCCATCCATCCAAAAAGAATCGCTATATATATCCATACACATTTTCGAGTACGTATTTACTTCCAATAATAAATATAGTGTACCCCGTGATGATCAAACATCTATAAAAAAAGCAACATCTTTTTGGACAAACATATACACACATAATAATACAATACAATATGTGTAATAATGAATCATGTATTATTCTGGCTGACTGACTGCTGCTTATTGCTACTTGTGATGTTGAGATGATCCATGTACTTGCATAACATGTTTTTGAGTTGAGTGGAGAGTGAGCAAGAGTTTCAGCAGAAGAAAGAGAGAGAGAGAATTGAGAACGAACATGCGAATTCACCAGAAAAAAAAAACATGCGAGAATGCGAAATGTGTGTAGGGATGAAAATGTTTTTTATGGACCATGTTGTTGATGATGATGATGATGATTACGCGATGTGCTTTTTAAATTAAAAAAGCTGACAGACTCAAAGAAATAATAAAAAGTGCACAACTGAGCTTGTGAAAAGTGGGAAAATGTATTGGGGAGGGTTAGAGAGAAGAATAAGAAGAAAAAAAGATAGCCATCTTGCAAATATAGACTACCTATATGCTAAAGTACTCACGGACACGTCCGTATGTCGGTGGTATCTACATTTCATTATAAATTGTAAAAATATTATAAACGTGATTGCAAAGCCAGAAGGAGTGATATTATACATATATGCGATGATATCATGGCATTTCATGTTCCTTTCAGCGGAGAATAATACAAAAAAGTCTGCTAGTGAAGTAATAAGAAGTTGAAGGCAATGCTGTTGATGGTGATGGCGTGTACCAAGTTTTCTTCTCTTTTTTCTTTCTTGTTGCGAAATTGGAAGGAAACACACAAGTAAAAATGGCAAGGAATGGAATGATGACTTGTGTGTGTCTTGAATAGTGCGAGTGAGAATTGTGTGTAGGGATGTGTGTGCTCATATAGTGGATCATGTAACGTGTATAAAGATGTACTTTTATATGAAAATGCATATATCAAATATGTTTAATAATAATAATAAAAAGAAAGAGTGAGAGAGAGAGAGAGTAAAAAACCAGCTTTTGGAACAGCAGATTGCTGCTGCTGTTGTACTAGAACAAGATCCATAAAATTTATACGTACTCTATTAGCACGACGACTATCCCATATCCAGCAGCTCACTAGTGATGGTTGTTCCGCAAAACATGAGTAATAATATAAAACTAATACTAATACATTATATTTTTTGTTGGATAAGTTTGGAATACTCACTATTACCATACGAAACCTATATCAGTAATCGGTAGCACAAAAAATTCGCATTCTCTTCGCATATCGTTTGTTCGCATGCAAGACAAGGCATTAGAATAATCTCGTGGAAGTTGGAAATGGAGAAGAAAACAGCAAGTGCGATTTCTTGCAGTAGCATTACGTACGTAAGTACGTACGAGTCTACAAAATGTACTTCTGATGTTGGCTGTTTTCCTCGTGGAAGCGAAGACGAAAAGAGAAGAAATAGGCATATATTTCCACTGACATGTAATACATGCATCTCTACTGATGATGATAATCCTGCTACTTGCTACACCAATAATACATATATACTTTAATGTTGTATGGAACAGTGAAGGAAGAAACTGTTTTTCGAATACCAAGCCGCACGATGATGATGATGATGAAGATCGCATGTATGCAAGCCGGAATGCCGGAATGAGAAAATTGAAGTTTTGTTCGTGTTGTCGTTATAATAAAATGGGATTCTGTTGTTTAGGAAACAAAGTACTTTTCCATTTATTACTAAATACATATTCGCCACGGCGACGAAGAAATGAAGCTCACACTGCCATTCGTTACGTGTTTAGTGTGCAAAAAAAAACTAAATAAAAAGTTTGCATACATGCATCTAAAATTATGTGTACACGTACATTATTGTGCATATAAATTTATTTACAAAAACACTACGTAAATTTTGTTACTTTTCTGCTCTCGTCAAGTTCTCTCCGTCTTATTTTAGCTCTCCCAGTTTACCAGCAGCCGTTCGTCGTGATGAGTTAATAAAGAAGAAAGTATAAAAGTAGTAAAAATGCATGCTGCTATTTTAACGCCATTTTTTCAGCCTCACCGTCAATGTCGTGGAGTTTAGCATGTGCCAGTGCATAGTGTGTAAGACAACGACACGCTGCTGCTCAGATGTAAATGTATAAAACATGAAAATTTTATTTCGGTGTAGGAGCTAAAAAGTACTCCCGCATATCACATACAATTTTTTTTCTCCCCTGCTATTCCTTTATGCAATAGTGCTACAACTTTCTATTCTCATGGTCCTTCTCTCTCTCCCTTTCTCTCTTGATCACTCTGTCTTGGCATTTTTCGCACAAAGCAGTGCAGCAGCAATGTCACATTTTACTTTGTCTCTTTCATGTAACAAAGGTAACAGAAACCAGCTAAATTTGCATGCATTTTCGGAGTGTGTGTGTGTGCAGTATAATAAACAAGACCGTATAATACATTAGGTTTTTATTGTAGTGACAGCTAGACAGTGAGGAGCACCTTATACAGTTTATATCTATGAAAACCACGATCCACACCGCACCACACACTAATATATTTACACATCTTATAAGTTGTGGCATATCATGGAAAACACGTACTTAATAATAGCGTGTGTGTGTGTGTGTGTGTTGATGTGTGTGCTTGTGCGGCGATCTGATGATTTTATAGGATTATTTTTCGGCAGGATATACAGCACAATATAATGCGTACCTACCTAGAATAACCTCTCGTTCTCCTTCACCATTATCCTCATCCATTTTTTTCACTGCCCGTGTCGCCGTCATTGTCGTGAGGTGTGCAAACTTTGTACTTGTACGTTACGCACCCACCACCACCACCGCATCACATAATCAGCATATCTACTACCGCAAAATGCATATACTTGAGTTAATGCATGTACCATATAATCATATTATACGTGAAGCATGCTTGTATCGACCACAAAAAAGGAAGAGAAGCGCGGTCCCAAGACATGCGATTCCATTTCGTCCTCTTCTTGTTGCCTTTTCTATATTCGAATTTCATTTTACTCAAGAGGTTATGCTTAAGAGACAGTGGCAGATGACATCGTCTTCATTATCTTATCCTCCTTTGTTTCGCATTACAGGAAATTTAAGATACAGAATACCAACGTCCATTCAAGTCAAGTCGATTGAATCACAAGTGGTTTTCTCTCGTTCTATTGAAACGTAAAATGTAACTCTACTTGCGATTGACTAAAGGGACATGCTACTCTATGATGATGATGATGACAAAACTAAACATGCTGCACATTCTTTGCTAGTGCTATATTTCTGCGTAATTTTTGAACGATGTACCTGAAAGACTTTGCTAGGTACAATGTAATACAAGGAATTTACTTTTACTTGTGTAACTCTACACAATACACGTAGCCGATATGGAAACGGGAGAAAAAGGTGTAATTTTATTTTCCACCTTGATTTCCACCTTTTCCACCACAGTGAGAGCTGTGGTGTGCAGAAAGTTATGTGTGCGTTGTTGTCGAGTAGTAGTACCTCTTACACAAATGAATAAATCGTTTCTAGTTTTTTTATTATGTTCTTCAACAAAAGTGTTTGCTCTCTTGTCTGTCTGGATGTGTTTGTTTACGTTCAACTTTTGAATTGAACTAAAACTTTGGAAAACGCTACCGTAGAAGAGGTGCTTAAAATTGGGTAATATGTTATTATTGCAATGTCATGCCATCCAATATGTCCTGCGTGCTTTATTGTGGTTTTCCCGGTGTGGCTGAAACTTGAAGTTTTCCCATTTATTTTCTTAATTTGTGAGCATACGTATACGTATAAATGTGTTGTTGTACATGCTGTAATCCTTCTGTTTATTGGCTACTGCGTCCACTGGTTTCATGATTCTCTAAAGCATGAATTGTATCCGGGCAAAAAATAATCCCGTTTTGGTGTTGCTCTGTTGGTCAACCGGCCTACCAGCGCCATACACTGTCATATATTCCATAAATTTGGTGTGACTATCACCCACTCCCATCATCGCTATTGTAAATGCGTTATTTTTGTGGAATAGGTCGATAGGTACATATACTACAAAGTAGGTATTGGATAGAAAGTTACATTTTTGTTTTGTCGTTTTCGTGTATTGTATTGCGGCCACTACATGATCATCATAATTCGACGCTGTCTTTCGAGCACATACATTCATAGTTTTCCAGTTTGGAGTAAACACTGTACACACTCGCATCACATGAAACTTACTTTCTCTCCATTATTCATTGGCGAAAAGAGGAAAAACCGTCCTATGAATAGGACCATCAATGTTAACGACACTGATGATGAAGATATCGTCGGTCCTTTAATGCTACAAAATATTACACCACTTGTAAAAAATCCAGGCCGAGAGAGACAACTCTATTATTACTGGATGCACAACAAACTAACCGCTGCTCTCTTAATGTCATTGATTTAAAGAGCTACAATTTTAGGTTTTCTGTCTCTATATTTTCTCTTCTCTTTTGGAGCCATTTCTCCTTCCTCGTTTTTGTTTGTTGTGTGCGTGGTGCCTTGAAAAAAAATCAATGATGAAGGTTTCTGCCTCTACCACTGCTAGTTTGCCATTGCTGTCCACTACATTATGATTACTATATAATAGGAGAAAAGTTTGTCGCTGCCCATCTCTTTAGAGCAAACATGTTTGTTACGTTAGGGAGGATAACATTATTAAAGGGTGAAAGCATGTAATTCACTGCACGTAGTATTTACGTAAACGTGGTATTCCGTGCATTTGCATATACATTCCCTCTACTTATTATTACACAACTTTAATTAGCTTATCCAATTCCGGACTTTTCCATGCTAAAGGAGGAACTATATAGCATAATAATATACATACATACATAGACTGTATACACATATATTTATTGGTAGGTCCAGGAAAATGTACATTTTTTTCTTTTTTCGGGAAGAAAAAATGAAGATATTAAGTTACCAAACGCCTACTTAAAAGCTACGTGTCCCATATACCATGCCCACTCTTGCTTGCTTCTTTCTAGATAACTTTCACTGAAAAGAGAAAAAAAAAGTAATTCTAAATATACCCGGCCAAATGCATTGAAGGAAAGTTGAAAGTTGTGTAAGGGCTTGTCTGTATGAAATAAGGATTGTGAATCTTTCTTGGGAAAAAGGAGAATGGATGAACGAGAAGGGTCCATAAAATTGCTTAAAGGTGTATTTCTTCGTTTTCCCCTTCGTCTTCTCCGTTGCTCGCAAATCGTTATAAAATTGGACTAGATCTAGCTAGCAGCGAAGAAACATTTTCACATAAAAGTGAGTAAGTAGTGCATGTCTCGCATTTTCTCTGTTTGAATTGATCCACGCCAGCGAGGTCTAGACCGCCTATATACATACATGCCTAACTTCCTACAACAAAATAATGCGTCTTTCCTACGATCCTCTCTTCTCTCCCTTTTTCCTGTTGTGAAAGGGTAATGACGACGAAACGAGAACTGATGATGATGATGCGAAATTGTGAACACGCTATTTACCTATAGTATATCATTATACGGGAACAAATTCTATATAGGTTACTCTGTTACTCTAGTGACGTTTGCGTTTTAGGGCCAGACCCAGAGCTGCCCGAACAAAAAATGACTTTTGCCTTCGCCGTTTGTTTGCCATTTATTATACGGTACGGCGGTGTATGGTGGTGCCTTTTGCGAAAAAGAGTTTAGGAAGCCGAAAGAGAGAGAGAATTCGAAATTGTGTGTATGCTTACATGTGTATGTGTGTATGGTGTGTGTCTTGTCCCTGCCGTGAGTAAAGTGTGTATGTTCAAAGTGTGTACACAAAAGAGGAAGAATAATCGCCAAGGAAAGGGGAAACGGAGAAACGAAAGACGCAAAATACGACAATTTTATAGTCAGAACTATAGCACGATATAAAGGAAAAGAATGGAAGCAGCTGCTATCTATATGATTATTTTATGGTATATGTAGAAATTACAAAGAAGAGTACACAGGAATTACGTAAATTCCAACGAAAAGGAGGAGGATGAAAGTAAAAATACACGGGAGTTAGGAGGAGGTAAAGGACGACGACAACTCTATAGACTCCACATTCTCTACCACTGCCTGGTTTTTTCGGAGGCGAAGATGCAATGTAAAGACCACGACAAAGGTCGTGGTTTGCTGATAGCTTACACGGGGTTTTCTGCCTATGGAGCATTTTAGCACATGACGACAAAGTAGCAGGGTAACACATCCAAGTTATAAAGTTAAGTAGGTAGGTAGTGCGGTAGGCATACTAAACCCATGAAAACGAGAAGAATCTTTAGTTAAACAGAGTAGACACCCGAGAGTCAATGCGACTGCAGTTGAGACTTTTTGTAATCTTGTGTGTTTAAAATACAGGGGCAAAATAGTCTATATATACTTTGTTCTCTAGTAGACTGAAGCCATGGATTGATACATCCAAAACTGAAACCATTTATTTAAACGAAGCTTCGCATCTTTTTTATTATATATTCTTCTTGCAAGCAGGCAAAATCAGGTTTTTTTCTTCTTTCATGCTCCATACGTGGCTTTTCTCTCGCTTCTACTCACTCTCTCTCTCTCTCTTGACTTACGAATTGAGCGTACTCTGCACACACATAGGCACACACATTTACACACATTCTCATTCGCACAGATCCACACAATAATCATCATCATCATCTGCAAGACTATATAGAGCTTTCCACTCTACCACTCTGTCGCTCTTTTCAGTCTCATGACTTACGCAAATGTACATATCAATGCAATACTGCGAAATGCATACATTCATACATAATTTTCGTTCCCCACTGCTTCATCTTTTAAAATATGTATATCAATTCCATGTTTCTTTTTTTATTCTGCTGAAAACTTGTAAATTACAATGGAAAAAAGTACAAGGGATTTCGCAACGTCTGCACAGCAAATTATAATAACTTGGTATCTTGGTACCACCATCAGTCATCATCATGGAAAAAAGCTTGCATGCAAGTCATTATTCAGACAACTGGCAGGATATGCAAAAAAGAGCACCTTTTTCTTATCTAAAGACTTTAATACAAGTACTTAGACCACATAATATGCAAGTATGCAAATACACAAATATATATGTATGTACACGTACACGCATAATACGCTCTGTTAAAAGTAATTGCAGCAGCAAATAAAATGAGCTGGACTATTCATGCAGCGTCTTTGATGTATAAATTCGTGTTTTTTTCTTCTTTCTTCTGAATCATTCTTCTCATAACGTTTCAGCCTGATCTACGTGTGTGCTTATAAACCATTATGCAAATAAAGATTACTTCATTTTCCAGTAGAGCAGACTTCCAACAAAAATTAGTCTTTAGTTTAGTAATAGCTGGTAAAGTATATTTTGAGTAAATTTGAGTACATGTGTGTGCGCAAGTGAGAGCGAGACGCACATACACACACATTCACACACACAAACGTACACACATAATTTCGCACAATTTCAAGTTCAGATGCTTCGCCATCTCATCATTGTATTTATTCTCCTTTTGAGCGTGTAATAATAATGATTTGGATGTTAGCTTGGGTCGGGTGATGTTGTTTGGGAAAACGTCCATATAGCAGACATTTTTAGTCAGTTGACGCAGAAGACTAAGAGGGAGGAGGTTGAGAAGGACAAGGGAACTGGATATACGAAAGTCACAAAGCGAACACATACACAATACATTCTAAGCAAGTTTATAATAATAATAATAGTTTATAGACAAGTTATATCATCGTCATCATCGTCAACACGATCCTCATGAAACCCCACTCTGTTCTCCACAGCCACAGAGAGCTATAATTTTTTGCTGATTCTCTGGTGAGTTTTTGTGTATGTCATGCTATGGAACATGCACGGATACGTTAGCTATATTATTTTCGCAATATATAAAACTATTTTTTCTCTATTCTGTTGCTAGAGCTCCAATCAAAAATACTGTATCTGTGTAATGGCATGGCTACATAGTTCTCGTCTTGCAAGCGATGATGATGAAGGTGGTGGTGGTGGTGGTGCACAACAAGGAGAATATTAGGTACGCACTTCTTGCTCTCTTCTTGTACGGCAGAGAATACCCGACCTCTCACACTCACTCGTTTTTTAAGCCAAGCCAAAAAGTGTTTTTTGCAAGTTCCATATAGTTTGCTGATTCTTCTCTCTCTGGTTCTGGTATTCTGCTTGTGTGTAAAATAGTGCGAGTGTGTACGTGTGTGTATTGTGTGTACATGTGTGTATCTTACGTACGTATAATACGTACGTACGAAAAGAACGGACAACAGCAGCAAAAGCAGAACCAGAGAGCCAAGAGCCAGCAGAAGAGAACGAAATAAAGACTACTACTCTTTTTTCTCTCTTTTTTTGCTCATATTATAAGCAAACCAAACCAAACCACTTGACTAGTTGGCCATATAAAAAATAAGTCTGTGTATAGCGATATCGTCATAATATCACTATGAGAGAGGGTAATGAATATATAGGCATTTCGTATAGCGAGTTCTTGTGTGCTGATGATGGGATGTGTGTTTCGAACATTGCTTGATGCTTTTATGCAATAGTGTAATACTGCTGGTGAGCCACTGCTGCTTTCCCCTTCAGTTGCCATTTCCATTCCATACGGGTCACATTGCACTTTTTTAGAGAGAGAGACGGAGAGAGAGAGAGTTAAGTTTTTTTAAGCATTTAATACATCGTCTGCTGTTGTTACTCTCTTGCCGCACCACCATCACCGTCATCATTATCAGCCCTGTATATACTGAGTAGCTCTTTCTTGCATTTTGTATGCTGTTTGTTGTTGGTCAGGCCAAATAGGCAGTTTAATTCATCCGTCGGTGGATACTCTCTTCTAGTTTTTCTCCTGACATACTGAGGCAGAAGAGGAGGAACGTACCTAAATTACTACAGCAATGTCTTTTCCCTTTGATTTTTTGGAAGAATACACTGGAATGTGCACTTTCTAATTATATGGATTCGGATAAGTCCACTCCAGACACACACACACCACACATGCATACTTGTCTTGACTTCTAAACTCAGTGGATAAAAGAGAAAAGCTTTTTCTTGGCGTCGGTTATGCAACTATAAAGTAATTGTCGGTGTGTGAGTGTGTGTCGCTGTCTTTTCGAACACATCTTTCTCGGTTGTCGTAGTCGTCTTTTTAAAAAAGTGCTGCCAACAAGAAACCTGAGACTTTTTCTTGTCGTAAAAGAGAGAATCGGAGGCACATGCCAAAGTCATAGCCAACTGAAACTTGAGTGTGTGTGATGTGATCAGGAAAGGAGGGGAAGGAGTGAGTGACCTGTGTTGTTGAGAAAATGAGAGAGTGTGTGTCTTCACTCCTCTTGGCTGTTCCTGTTCCAAAAGTAATCCGCACTCTCTGTTTATGAAAATCAACTGAAAAGCGAGAGAAAAAACTAATCTAAAACATACGTGCATGTGTCGGCATTTTTCCCCTTTTACGCTCGGCAAAGAGAATGAAAAAAGCATATACTGATGAATGAATAAGCATGCAAGCAAAGGCAGCATGAGAAACGGCTGGACAAAAGCACACAATTTCTCCAACATTACATAATTTTATTGGGGAAAGGAATGGAATCACCGTCTTCACACAAACTAGCGTGAAATTCTAATGCACTGCTGGTGAGAAGAAGAAGAAGAAGCGAAAGCGAAGCCAACCCATGAAAAGAAAAGGAACGGTGGTGATGGTAGTGAGGATGGATGGAGTGTAATAGGTAGGTTCATTGAGGTTTGCTTTCATATGCCAAAAACACTACAGTAGAACCACAGCACATTTCCCTGAGTTTGCACATCTCATTGACATCAGTCAAGTTCATACATGATGATGATGATGATCATCATCATCAGATTTACTGCATTCATGACATATTGATATACGAGTAGGTACAACTACTGATACAGCAATTACTGAAAGTATATTTATATCATGTTATATTGACTTATTTATTCTATGCTAATAAAATAAAAAGGAAGGAAGACACGAGAGAACAAGAGACATGCCGGCTGCTGGTCTACTGATGCTCTCTTCTCATAACATCTCATATTATAATGTCAAATATATTCATACTGCCAACGAACGTTTTAATACATTTTTACACTGCTCTTGCCATATTTAATAATAATAAAAATATTTAACATCGATAGGCGCATAATATATCATTTATCTCTTTTTGCATGAAATGAAGTTAAAGTTGCTCCCACTAGAGTATATATGGTTGTCAGTCTATCCATACTCGATAAGCCGGTTGACAACAAGGCAAGCATAAAAGAAAGCTAGTAGAGCATAGGCCATAAGGGCAAACGGTGATAATAGGAGACAACAGCAACGTGTTATTCTCTTGACCGCTGCTTCTGCTGCTCGTTATTTGTTTTTTTCTGCATGCACACACATTAAAAATTTGCTAAAATTGTAATCGATATTATAAAAGCGATGTCCATCAAGTATTTCTCGTTGGCCTTATAAATATCTTGCGGAAATGGAGAGACATGGAAAACTGCGGGCAAGGTGATTTGTAGGTACCTGGATGAGTGAAAAACCAATAGAATGTTGGGCTTTCCATTTATTTATTTGTTTTGCTGCTCGTTTCAACAGTGCAGCATGAAATATGCCTTTATGTAAGCGTAGCTCTAATTGCTGCAGCTTTGTCGTCTGTAAGTAACACCAAATTATTTTGAAGGTGATACAACACACATGCAAATTACTTTAAGTTAAGTGATTTTCATAATAATAATAGGAATTTCCAGTACTGACCCGAAATTTAGTCTGGACTTTCCGTTTGGGCACACAAGGCACACATGTTACATGCTTTTAAAATATGAAAGTATTATACCAATTTAGCTCAAGGATTAACATAATCGAAATCATGCTTTTCAAACTGAATAATAAATAAGAAGATGAAAAACTTTAATGAGCATCAATTTTGCACGTGTATTTAAAAAATGCTTTTCTTTATTGTTTTTCGTTAAAGATTAAGATACTACACATAAAACTACTGGAACTGGAAGAAGACACTGTTGTAACTGATTATTCTGGAATGAATCGAGCCGGCCTGTGAATGAGAAAATAGATGGAACAAGGAATGACGAATGTATGTACCTGATTGAAGCAATGAAAATAGGCAACGGAAAGAAGGAAAGTTACTAGTTTTTTACATGAGGAACTTGGTTTTCACAAAGTGGATTCCAGAAAAGTTATAAATGTTAAAAAATAATTGACAATGAAGTTTCATTGTATTACTTAAATAGTGAAAGCAAATATAGTAGATATTTTGCGCTTTTTCAAATCTTCTCACCGCTGATAACATACAGACTCGATATTGTTGCTTCCTTATCTTCATATAAGCATACTAAAGCTAACCGCCGTACTTCTGGCTTGATTATAAGTATAATTGTAAGAAATGAATCAAATGGTGCTATTATAATTTTAAGTAATATAAACTTCACCGCAAGTGCCGAGTGCAACTACAACAGCATTAAAATCGAATCGATTGAAACCGCCACCAGCAGAAGGAAACAAAAAAGAAAGTGAAATGAACTTTTACTCAAGTATAATCTTAATTGTTAACGGGTGAATGTTCCTTTTACAATCAGTGATTCTAAATGTATTGGTGCGTGCTAGCCAGTGTTTTACTCCCCTCTCGTTGTCGTTGTTGTGGTGGTCCCACATTACTGGAACTGTTGGAAAACAATAATCCTCATCTACTGGAAAACTACGACAGCAGTACTTGTGGCAGTGGGACTTTAAAGGATTTCAAACTGAGTAACTGGTGGAGTGACTCTAATTATAAATGTAATTACAGTGGAAACAACACATACTTTTATGAATATAATAGTGGCTATCGTTGTAGTGAAATAATAATTGAAAAAGCGGACTCTGCTTTCTCTGGCGGTCGTCCCTCTTACTCTCCAGCAACATGACAGACTTGTCAGTATCCTCGGAGTTACTAACATCAAATAAGGCAAGTCTCATCTCATCCCGTTCCTCTTCTACTCCTGGCGAAGCAGCAGGAGTAGTTGTAGGCACCGGTATAAGCGGACCCTTAGCTCTAGGAGCAGCGGTAGCAGCAGCATCCTCAACGTCATTATCATCAGCTTCGGCAAAAGCCAGAGCCAGCTCCCCATACCCCATCAGCAGTAGTGGAATCAGCAACAGTCACGGTAGTGGTGGAGGCTTGGAACCACACACATCATCAGGAGG
>JAQIXX010002144.1:0-26712 GCA_034700605.1 Willowsia nigromaculata
AGAGCGTACAATGATCATCTCACCATTATTATCATAGATTTTCCATTCGCCTTACCTGAGGAGATGCTTGATGCATGTTGGTGTAATAATAAGAGCACTGCCACTCATTAAGATTTATTTTTGTCTAGCGGAAATGGAATAATTAGTTTGTACATTGTACTATTCCTGTCTAAACATCCATAATAATGACAAGTCTTACTAGCTCCTCAATGAAATCTTCAAAATAGTAAAATGCTATATTAAAATTGTTAGTAGTTGTTTTTGGCAATTATTTAAGCAATTTTTTCCATTTAGAGCACACTAAAAATAAAGTGTTCACACGTAGCCAAAATCTTCTTAGAGAAACGGCCTTCATTGAAGTATGAATCATCAGCAACATATTTGATTATTATTGTAGCTCTGTCGACCCAAAACCGTATACCTAGGTAAACAACATTTTGTGTGTCAGAAGATGATGATAGATGGATTTAAATTTTTATGAGTGTACGGTCTCACGGGGTCATCCTTTACCAGTGAAAATGACGTGTAAGCAGCCAGAGTTCATTTTCATCGTCTCTCTTTCCACACATCCAACCAAAACCAGCAGCAGCACAATAAAACTTGAAGCGAAATAAGCTGAATTGAATTTTCTTCTTCATCTTCTGTCCTCTCATCAGTCCTTTTTGCTGTTGTCCCTTTCCAAAGCGCTCCACCCACAAAACTTCGCTGCTTATATGGATCTTTCTGTCTCTACTTCTAGAAAACTTGCAGGGGACACAGGAAAAACTCAGACTGAGGAATTCAATGAACAGAAGAACCTATACAAAAACTTTGTTTGCATTTATGTAGCATGCTTTGTAAACTGTAGTAAAAATAAAGTAGTACACATATTATCAGTCATGTACATTACTTCATGCGTACATGCTTAACAATATATTACGCTATTGAGGGAAAAAATCGGTCAATGATCAATGGCCCTGGGTCTCTATACTGATTATCTGAGCACAAATATGTCTACACAGACGAGGAAAACTGAGGTCTGTTGTTCTCCTGTTTTCATCTTCCCTGCTTCCTTTCAATTCTTGGGTAAACCTTAAAAGAACACAAGGGAAATTCATTATTTTCTTCGTCTTCCTCTTCTCGATGCTGCTGGCTGCTGGAGGGTAAAGAAATCAGAGGAATTATGTGTGCACGCAAGGGGTACACACACACACGGGGTTATTCATTCCAGACTTTTTGATGGCGACAAGAATAGTGTTTCTTGACTTGTGCAATATGAATGGAAACCTTTTCGGAGGAGGATTTGTGCGATGAGCTGAGAGAGAGAGAGATCTTTTTTGGGGAAAAATGTGCGTTGGAGTTTCTTTGAAAAGGAAAAGAAGATGGTCTGTTGTGAAATGAACGAGAAGAAGAAGTACAACCAGCCCTCTTTTCTTTGTAAATGGAAAATATATAATGTGTTATTATAATAGCTCTGTTGAGATTCTTTAGAAGTGAACCAACTCACACATAATGTACGTACTTTGCCATCATTTTTATATATTTTCTCAAAACTGAATGCAGAAAGCCAAGATTTTGAGAACAAGTTGGTTCCTTGTTTTCATCTTGCTATTATTATTGTTATTATTTCGCTGGCATTTCCATTTACCTCTCTCGCCCTCTTCCACTGAAAAAATCTGCTGGATCTGTAGAGTCGCTCGTATTTCACAAAACCGTTTTTATGATTCTCTTCTTAGATGTTTCTTTGAGAACACCCTTGTCGATGTCTTTGACAGTTTTTCCTTTCCTCGCATTTCGAATTTTGTCATTCGTCTCATACTAACAATTTTATTCGCAACGATTGTGTTTAAAATAGCAACTACGATTATTACGACCAAGCTACGGTGGCATAGCGATTCGAATTTGCTGTATATGCTATATTTGATCACTCAACTACTAAAATTTTGTTTCTATAGAGCGCATATTAATTTTTTGTACTTACAAAATCTTTCATCATTTATTTCATGCTGACGAGAGGAAAAAGTGAAAATGCTGAATTGCGTGTGATGATGATGACAGCAGTAAAGCTCGAGTTGGTTGGCGAATTCTGTGGAATTGTGCCATACAATGGCCACTTGTTGACTGTATATAATGCAAACGCAGCATCTGCAATCGACATAATATTATTATGGGTTTTCCTTTGCTTAAATGACAAAGTGCTGAGGCTATTTTTACATCAGGTCTATAGAATAGAATAAAGCATGTTTTAGGGTTTCGAGCATTCAATAATCTTTATTGATGTAAATGGTATCCAATAAGTGTTCCAAGAATCAAGATGATGCTTTTTAGATGCATGTCATTCTCTTGACTTTTTTTCCATGAAATGGGTTATGGTTGAACTCATTGATGTAAGCATTTGCGTTAAAGCGCTGCTTCCAGTTGAATGAGAGATGATTGATGGTATGATGATGGTAGCCGAAGCTACTTGAACGAAATTAGCATAATAAATAAAAACAAGACAACGAGAAGCTTTATCAGTGATTTTTTTTCATCGAGTAATAAACTCTATCAAGCATTTTTGTATTTTATCATCATCATCATCATATGTAATTATACGAAGTTTTGAAGTTTGATACTTTGTGTATTGTTGGGTTATTAGTGTTTCTCGCAAAAGTAACTTTATGTATCTTTGGAATTTGAATCATCATAGTTATACAATAATAATAATAATTAGAATTATAGTTATATATATAGTAAATATTAATAATTATATTATAATAATAAATTCCTAAATGAATCAGTTCACAAAAAAAGATTATATAATCATAGGAGGAAAAAAACATTTCAAATCATATCATCATGATCAATAATCAGTCTTGACACATTGAAAAATTATATATATGCTATGTATTTACTCGCATTCGGTTAATACGAGTATATAGATGTGCTACATTCACGTAATTGTAAAATATAGCATTTACTGTAAAGTTGAATAGTTATGTGTTCTAATTTTTGGGTTCAAATTAGCGTTTTGTAAAACAGTAAAAAGGAGTAGCACTTGTTAACTTTTTTTTTTAGTCTGCTACTTTTGTTTTCATAGTAGATGTAATAGACATAACAATAGAAGTAATTATAATAGTAATAATAATTAATCAACATGCATAATAATTATTATTATGTAATTTCATTATTTAGGAATTGACTGGCTATTATGTACGTGTGGTGTGTTGTATATTTTGAATCTCCACATATTTTTAGATAGGACGTAAAACCAAACTCTGAACAAATACAAAAATTAAACGAACTTGAGGCAAAAAAAAAAGAGATGTGTAAAGCATTTCCAAATGTGTCACATTTCCTCTACATGTTACAAACCCGCGCATTCACTAGATAACAATTACAATCTCGACTATGTACTTTTAAAGAGACATGATAAAAAGAATAATGATGGCAAGTATTTTGGTGAGGATTTGTTAAAGAGTTTTTTAAAAAGGAGTTTCGAATCAAAGTTATACGCTAAGATGACTAAAGTGAAAAGAGCCCATTTATTATTATCATAATAATAATAATAATGTTTGTTAAGACTGATTTTGTTAAATATTATCTTCCTTTTTGTTTGTCCTGAATCAAGTATTATTTTTTTGCCTGGCATTTCTTTTTACTTATTTTTTTGTCTTTCTAGTCACATTCATTATCATTTCATTATAAAGTTAAACCTCGTGGAATCCATCATAAAATAAACAGTCTAAATCTTTGTTCCCTGCCAACTTCTTACATTTGAATACAATTTTTTATAATATTTGCTGAATTTCATTTTGTATAAAAACTAGGACTTTTCTCGACACATTTTTTCTTCAAAAGTGTAAAAAGATGTGAAGTGTGGATATTATGCTTTATAGATTTGCAGATATGTAGTATGCAATATATTAATGTATTGATATTGTTTTTTAGTTTCTGAAAAATTAATTGTATAGAAGTAGCTCACTTTAAATTTGAATCCTTTCCTGCGATCCTGACTACCTTTACTTCAAAAACTTGATGTAGTAAAAACACCCTAAAAAACTGTGGTAGTAAACACTTACGTTGTTTAAATATATATATCTACTACATAATGTTCTATAGTAATTTATGTAATCTATGTATCTACGAACTAATATACTAAAGGCATTGATAAACTTAACATGTGTAGTTGATTTGGGTACATGATAGTATATTGATAATTCTACAGTAGTATTGTATGATTAATAATAAAGATAATAATTATGTATACTCGGAAAGAAAAAAACAAAGATTTTTCTGTTCGTTTGTTTCCTTCTTATTGAAAAAAAATATTTATTGATTGACTGTTTCAGTCAAAGGGTAGAAATTTTTCATTTCCAGCTTGCCTGCTTGCCACAACCGGAGGATGACTGTAACGACCGGGTGATGAGGACTGGTGGTGGATATGATGATGTTCTTCATCTTCAGACATGTCTGTTCCAGCAGTGGTCTCCGCTCTGGATGAGGGTGCATCTGAGCTGGGGAAAGAGGGGGATGATCGATGACAGGTACAGCCATTGTTATGGTAGTTTTGATAGGCCTTCTCTGCGAGCCCGATGCAACCCCGACATGGCCAGTAGAGGCAGAGGCATGGTAACACAAGGGACATGGCTGCCATACAACCCCACCGCCAGAATTTTCTATGCGGAGCACAAGAACACGGTTTGTCGGCGCAGAGAACACCGCCGTCAGGTTCATGATTCTTGCCACAATGATAGAACACTGCTTTTACGCAGCACAAACACGTCACATAGTCTAGGAGAGGCTCAGGTCCACAGTGAATACTCTTGGAGCAAATCCATCTGGATGGGAGGGGTCGCGGGGTGGCACAAGCCTCACACCGACACTTCCGACAATATGGACACGTTATCGATGATTCGGCGAGTTTTACTTTCCCACTCTCGGATGAGGAGGATGACTCATTCTTAAGCAAGTTTCTTTTGGTTGTTGGTTGCGACGTCACTACATTGCTCATATGACTACTTGTATCACTATGGCCTTTCTTAGTTCTCGAGTTTGTCGGAAGTCTAACTTGCTCCGCGGCAGTTATCTTACTGTCCAACCGAACACTTTTCCCACTACCACTGCCATGATGAGAAATGGTAGATCCACTAGTTCCTACACTACTACTTCCCCCAACACCACCACTTGCACCATTACTGCTATTACTGTGATGTGACACCGGAGCACCCAAATACACATTTCCATGCCGTTCCGAGGTGGGACGAGGCTGATCTAGAGAAATTGGACGAAGAGGGGACGACGACGACGACGGACTCAGCAAACTTCCTCCTGGCCCGGAACTGCTCACTCCTCCCCCACCACCAATGTGGACGGGGGCGAGCTGTGAGCGTGACAAAGGTCTGACAAACATGGTGGGTACGCTTCCGGGTGCCGGTCTACCCGACGAACTTGTCGTCGTCGTCGTCGACGAGGGACTTGTTGCAGAGCTGTTGGCAGGCGTCGCCGCCGCCAGCGTAGAGGACACTGCAGAGTGTCCACTGACCACTCCACGTGAGTTGGGCATGGTGAGCCTTGTAGCGGTACCTGGGTATGTCCGCGTGGCGTTGCAGGAACGACGATTAAACCCATTTTGTGCCATTAGTGATCATTAACGACAACGAGAAAATATCTTTTTCCACTTTTCTTTCTTTTTGACTAAAATCCTTTCACTTCTTTTCCCACTGCTGCTCTTCTCTCTCCAATTCGGAATAGTTCCCAAAGCAGCTCAACATTTTTCTCTCGACATCACGACGATTAAGTTGATGCTGAGGATGAACTGCTCATTTCGTAGATTTGATTTCTATATGAAATATGAAGCGATAGAAACGCTCCTTCCATTTTAATACAGTCTTGCTTACTTTTTCCCCAACAACAGAGTCAACAATACTATCACGTCGTGTTGTTTTGAATGGGCGCATTCTTTGTGCATCACTGGGCTCTCTCTTTCTCAGAGTGAATCAAGGCGAAAAATAACGAATATCAGAGCGAGCGAGTAGTCTCTCGATGAAAATGGACAGTCATTAAAATTCCACCGTATTAGTTGCTCCCATCTCTACTACGTGTCGTGTCACCCATGGCTCGCTCGTCATTTCTCTCATTCTCTTTCTCGTCTCTCAGTCTTCTTTCGCAGCACTTGTTACAAACACTATGACTCCAACTAACAATCCATATTAACAATTCCTCTCGTCTCTTTTGTTAACTTATTGTACTAAAAAACAACGTCCACCGCTGCCAGCACTACTACTGCTCCCACAAGTTTTCTCAATTGTGTGCACTGATCAAGTCTGTACTGCAATATACACACAGGGTTTTTAAAGAAGACAAAAATTGATCTGGTTGTTGGAATTGCAACATGAACCGCAACCACCACCACCAGCTACAGTAGTAGTAGTAGTTTCTGTCTCTCCTTCACTACAACATTAAATTGACGATGATAATCAAGAGGGATGATGCTCTTTGCTCTGGGTTGAGCATTACTATCTGGGTTGACCTTCGACATCTCTTTCATTCCCAACCAGCAGCAGCACTGTCGTCTCTTGCCTTCTCTCTTTCATCGTTCTCATCATCATCCTTATGATCATCGTTTTTTCTTCTTCTTCTTGTGCTTCTTTTACACGAGAAAACTTCAACTATGGTCCTTCATTTATCTGCAATATAGAAATTTTTTAATAACTCCCTTAATCAAGCTTCAATTAACTACTACTGTTGCCTCAAAAACATAATTCATAGGAAAGAAGAAGAAGAAAAAAAAGTTTCATGTTATATGCTCGTATTTCTCTACTCTACACTTGTGCTCCTACTCCTGATAAGATTTATATTATAACTTGATGATTATGACATGATCCTCATACTTTTTTAATCCTATTTATAAAAGTTTAAGTATCTCGAACTACAAAATGTGAAAAGTCGTTATTGTTATGACCTCCAAAGCAAATTGCTCCTTGTTAGCTTCCAGAGAGTAGAATAGATAGCATAACACATGCACAGACAGACAACACAGCGACACAAGTCCTCGACTTTATTTCACTCCACCATATATTATGCATAAATAAATAACCTCGATGTGTATCAGGTTTTAAATTATGTCCAGCAACAAAATCAACCCAAGTTAAATATTGTGTAAAATGACTGACTGACTGACTGACTAAAATTCTATCTACTCTGCTTCGTTGATTCATGCGACAAATTCGAATTCTCCGTTCCAAAATTAATATGGAAATTGTGTTACCCCTGAGATTAAATTCCCGACATTTTCGAGACTCACTTGTAATGCGTTTTCTCTCCAAATATGCAGACAGTTACTTCATACAGAAGTTATATATATTTTGTGGTTTGTGCTTAATCAGCAACTTTAAGCTCACAAACAAACTTCATACGTAGTGTGATTCGTGATGTGGTCGACTGGATCTGACTGACTAACTGACTAATCTTGAAAATGTGCTCGTATTTATCTTTTCTCGTATGCATGTAAATTTCAACTGAAAAAAATGTAATGCTTTCGCCATTCATAGAATGGACCATCTATAAAAATGAAATAACGTCTTTTGCTTTCGTCGCTGCCAGACACATTATCATAATTAAAGTTAAACTCTTTTCAGTGATAAAAATCTATCTTGAATGAGAGGAGAATTTAATGCAGTCCATAGAAAATATTTGTAAAGCAGCCAGTAGCTGGATAATCATGCTTTCAGAGTTTACGCATCCTAGTCCATTTTTAATGTTGTGAGTATGTAAAAATTGGAATACAGTGAAAAAGATTGTTTCCTTGATTAGGACCACTGGCCGGATAATGAATAATTGAAAACTTCCCGAGATAATTTAAAATAAAAAACTGCATTCTGTGTTGCACAAGTGTGCGCTTCAAAAACAATGTGATCATTTTGATGTCACTTTAAAGGACGGTGAAGGGGAAAAGGATTGATGTATCAAAGCAAGTATTTCAAAAGAGAATTTTATTTATTTATGCATGTATGTATGTCGTCTCTGGAGATGACAAGACCTGATCAAAATAATGAATGTATTTACTATCACACCAGGAAAAGTATTCTTCTGAATGATCGGAATTTAATTCATAACTCTGTCAGCTACCAATAGATTTTGGAGATAGCAGTTGATATTATGCAGGCTATTTTATAATATGGCGACGAGTATCTTCTCTGGATGTCAACGAAAGTGAATAAATGCGATGCATTTACATTCCTCATATATGCAGCAGTGGATCAACTTCCGCTCAACCTTTCCATTGAATATTAAAAGGTCATCTAGTTATTTTCATTCATACGTACAGAGTACTGTTGGGGAACGCTCATTATTTTACAGGAAATTTTAACGACCTACCATCCACTTATTTAGCAATATCTTTCTGTGGATTTGCATATCTGTCGCCTGAATTTCTAATGCATTTCTAAACTTTGGTTGTAGGCGACATGCGAGCATTTTCAACGTATCAAACCTATTTATCCTGCCATTTAGAGATTGTGTAATTTGCATGTGGATTCCTTCTTGCCATAGCGACCACGACGGTATATGATGATGATGATGACGATGATGAGAATCACATCATTCTGCCTATCAGAATCAGAATAGAATTAACAGCGACCTTCCGCTTGATATTGTAACTTTGTTTGACAAGGCCGAACACCAATGCATGTACGAACAACTTGGAAAGCGATGACGAAGATTTTGTTATATAATACCATTACAAAAAATACGATTGCCAAAATATCTTGCCTGTCACGTCACCCGACCACAACCGTATCATATCACTTGACTCGCTTCTCAAAAGGCAAAATAAATTAGTTACGATCGTTCTACATGAATCTATCATCCAAATTTCTCATCAGAATTCACTCATTTTCCCACTTCATAAGATTCCAATAACTAGTTTCCAAATCGCATAATAATCAATCATCTCATCGAGAAGGGGGAAAACAAAAATGCTTCACATTTTAAATTCATATAAACCTAGACCAGATTTCCATTTAATTACACAACCACAAACGCAACAGGACGTCCGCACCAAAAATAAGAGCATGAATAGTAACAGTTAGTAGTTACGCAATAATAATTGCCAATAAAAAAAAAGCTCCTGCGAAATTTCCATTCATATTTTTTATACGCTTCTCCAGCTCTAGGCACTCAAAATTTCAGCACACCCGCAGCCAAACAAATACCGAAACTACCGACTTACTACTTCTGTCTGACATGCCATTCCTAAATGCGATTTGGTAACCTGAGATATTTTTTACGACTATGAGTTCAGCACACGGGGTTTCTCTTTTTATGCCTCCACGCTTAATAATAATTCTTTGTTATTTTTGCTACAAAGCTCGTGCGATACGTCTCTCTGACTCAGGTGTCCCAACAACAGTATAATTTGAAATTTGGTAATATTTCTATTATTAGCACTCTTACAGATGGTTCAAGCCTTCTCCTCACTATTTCACTTGCTACAGCTCTACAAAAAGCAATTACCACCATTTATTGTCAACGAATTCTCTCCGAAGCGATAACACTGCCTCTCAAACATTCAAAAATAATAATAAAGATTTCATGCATACAAACTTTATTGCTAAATAAAAAGCTCACCACTGATTTCCAACTAAAAAGAGCACGTATCTTTTACCCAGCTTCTGTTTTTCTTGCCCCTTCGCTTTATTTGATCTGCCTCTTTGTTCAGACCAAAATATTGAATATATGAAGCTGTGTTTCAACTCCTAACTGCCATTTTTAGCAGAAGAAGAGCAAACATCGTGCTTTATGCGGAGAGTAGTAAATTTAGATGTGTACCTACCTGTATGCTAGCAAAATAGATTACGTGGCAGAGTCATTTTTTATTGTTGTTATAAATATTATCTCATTTTTATCTCTTTTTTAACCACAGTACAACAATCCTTTATTGCTTCTCGCTTTCTTTCTCAACACACATATAAAAAAATGTTGTTGTTATTCTAAAAACTCTATTCTATTGTTGTTGTTAAAAATAGCAACCCACTGACTAAAAAAACCGCAGCCAAGTCATGTTCTCTTTTGTGCGGTTTATTTCTACACAAACTATAAAATGAAGCGGTGGCCCTTTCATAATCTAGTTTACTGGACAATATTTTAACTACCGTGGAGATAGGGTGAAAGAGAAAGAGAAAATATTGGTTTTTTTACATATATTTTTTTTCTAGTTATTATTTTATGCACTTACGCGATTGATGATGACAACTTGTCCATACATTTGAATATGACAGTGATGATGAGGATGATTGCAGTATTGTTGTTGATTTGATCACAATATTTTTTCTTGTACGTGTGGACATGCGTGAAATATATATATGTAGATATTTTTTTTGAAGACTATATCGAAAGCAAACAGTTTTTTTGACTTAGCTGTTCTTTATTATGTTTTGAACAATAATTATATATTTGCGTTTTTCCAAACTGGTGGTATTGATATATGAACGATTATGATTCTTTTTAATTGAACACTGTGTCGACGAGATTAAAGGAGAACAAACTTCACCACAGAAGAAAAACGGAACACTTACAACAATTGTAATCAATTAGGTTATAATAAATTGTTGAAGGAATCTGAGTAGAGAAAAGCTATCATGTATATATGTATACTGTTATTACTATTGTAGCATATTAATATCATGTCATTCACATTTTCTCTTCCAATCAGCAGCACAGCATTCCCGCATCATTCATATCTTTTTTTGGTACAGTTTCCAAGAGGGTTTGAATGAACAATTTGATAATTATTATTATGAGGATGACTTCTCACATAAACAATGATGAAAATCAGTTTTTTTACTTAAGCTCTTGTTTGTGTAAACGTCTATTTTCATACATGAACAGAATGAGAGGAGCATACATAGAAGAGGAAGAATTTCGTGGAAAAAATATACATCTAAATACGTACATAAAACCCCACTGATAATATTTGACTCTCAGTGAAAATTTTTCAGTCTGGATTCTTCAACAGAGAGTTTTCCTTCGGTTCATCTTCTCTCCGTCTAATTCATAATGACGACGTAACGAAATGACGAATCTCTTTGGAGTGGAGTATGGTGGAAGAACAGGAGTTTTTTCCCCTTTGATGATCTTTGTCGTGGTTGTGTAGTGTGAGCATAATAATATTATTATTTTAAAGGAGAAAACGTGTCTATGTCTGCCTGTTGTTTTCTGTATTGTGTTGTGCAAGTGGATATTTTATGTCTCTTTTCCCGTCCGTCTCTCCGTCTTCTTCTCGTTCTTCTTCTTTTTCTTGCTCACCATCAACTCAGTTTCTATAGTACTTGATAATATGAGCCGTGGATATATACACATTTTTCATTTTCATCTTTCTTTTATAATATCAGTAGAGAGAAGCAACAGCATATTTTTTGGATGAGAGGAGGAGGACGAAGATGACGATGATGATGATTATGTGTGTGTTTGAAGAAAATCAAAGATGTATTTTTGCCTCTTCTTGTGCTGGTTTGCTTTGCATGGTTTTTTTTATTTCTTCGTACTTTTTCTCCTGTTTTTTCCTCGTCTCTGAGAGAGAGAGAGACTGTCTGTATATGTGTGTCTATTTGCTCACTGCTTCTGGTTCGGCTCCCGTTTCTTCTTTATAAGAAAGAGAAGGTTGTCGTGCTTCGTATTCTTCTTCGTCAAGTTTTACTACCAACGTCTTCTTTGCAATGCAATTGCTCTCTCGATTTTATTTCTCTTGCTGGCTATATGTCTTGCTTTTAGAATGAGATTTTCCTCTATTACTGCACCGCTCTCTATACCAAATATCATCCGCACACAAAACTTTTCTCTTTTTACTGCATGCTCATAACAAGTGTAACTTGCATTTAATTTCTCTACATTTGATAATATATAGATGGCTTTGATGATTACTTTCGTTAGAAGAGAATATCAAGAGTGTTTAAAAAATATTTCATTTAGCCGAGTGGGAAAGAGTTGAAGTCACCACAGAGCTAAGATCATCATCATCATGTATACATTAATAAACAGTATATATATTTTTCGTGCACATGCACTCTCAGTCACACACACAGACTCACACACGTTTTTCATATGGAGAGATTAAAAAAGTGTAGTTTGTTGGAACATACATACTGGTGTGTATAGTATGTTGTGGATATAGAAACTGAAGATAGTAGCGCGTTGTTTTACTCAAGAAGTATCACTTTGGAACACTATAAGACAGAAAACAGCATTCCCATCGCGATTCACGTTGTCAAATATTGTAAACCGTTTTGACTCGGCGGAAACAAAGCATCAATATTAAAATTGTTGCTCTAGTGGACGATGCCATGTGTATCCTCACGTAGAATTTGAAGCAGACTGCTGGAAATTACATAATACGTTTAGTATTTTCAGATGAAACCCATCGATATTTCAAAGATGATGGGAATAAGAAGGTTGAAGTTTTGACGTATGAATATATTATCTCGTGCAAATCTCTTCTCATATCTCTCTTCTCGCCATAGAGCAATTTATTTCGTTGTGTTCACTTGCTCTGCACTACTTTTGCTCTCAAGATTTTCCTTAAGATGGGATGTCGGAGAGCTCATACATGAAAAATCCAGTTAAATAATAATCTCTTGGGCACTTCACACACAAGCACATTATTATACGCACACTTGTCCAGTTTTTTTCTCTGCTGAATGTAGCATCGAAAGAACAGCACAACAGATAATAAAACGCAGAGGAAAAAATTACATTGAAGAAGATGAAAAACAGCACAGAACAGGAGAATTATCATGTAATGTGGTGTCTGTTGTAATGTATGCGTATGCTGAATAGATGAGAAGCGGCTCACAGCTAAATGGGAATGAATGTACTATATATAATGTAATATATAATAATAATGATGATATTTTTTCATAAATGTACGTGAGCAGAGAGTGCGCTAAATGTTAACGAAACAACTGAACAGCTCAGCTTCTGTTCTGAGACTGAGAGTCTTCATCAGTGAATGGGGACGACGGACGGACGGGGGATGGGATTGTCTGTTGTTGTCGACCCAGGCAGGCTGCAGGGAAGGGCTTTTGCCACAAATCATTATTTTTTTTCTTGCTCCTCTTCTCTGCTTTAGTTGCTTACGACGACGACGAGTATGAGAGAAGATCTATATATCGCTTATTGCTTATTATACCAGTTAAGTTTTTACTGGTGTACAATGTGTGGATGCAGCAGCAGCTTTACAAGTTTCCTTTACTCTTTTTACACTGCCATGGTGCTGTTTTGCTGTTACTTGTTACACCAGAGCTAGAGCATAACACCAGCAGAAGAGAGAAGAGCCAACAATATCACCTCACTTTACTCGCCATCTCCTCGCCATGATCATCATCATCATCTCAATACTTTAAAAGACATACTTTACCCCTCTTATTCTCCTCACAATACATTCATTTATTTTACAGAGCAGTTCAACACTGAACATCCTCATCTCACTCTGTGTGTGTCTCCTCTCCTCAGTTTTCCTCGCAAGCACATTCAACAAGTAGACAGAAGAGGCATGCAGAGGGTGCATGTGTTTTGTGCGAGTATATCTGACTGAGCAAATGTATTATGCATCGTCGTGCATCTATGAGCATTCATGAAAGAAGAAGACGGAGAGTGAATAGGTATTACACTTTTTATTTTATTATGACGCCTGTATATTCCTCATACACGCCAAATCCTACATCAAGTTCTTCAAGTTTCCTTTTATATATTTTTATTCAACAAAATGCTTCATCTTCTCTTCGTCCCTGTTACTATTCACACCACCACCACGATTCTCTTCTCCGACTGTAACAGCACTACGGATTACATTATATTTAGCATCTCATCTTGCTGTACATGGGATTCTGTGAAAAGCTCTGCTGCAACAACATCTGTACATTCATCGTTGTACTTTTTCGAAATATCACGCAATCATGTATATATTTCCAATGTGTGTATGCTTGCTGGTGTAATGTATACGATATAGACATTATTATTCTCATCCTAATCTCAGCTCTGTACTCTCATCATCAGTATCCTATGGAATAGAATTTTGGTAGTGGTGGTGATGGCTGAGTGAATAAGATTAACAGATGCGTGTATGTAAATCCTTTAATATTATGCTTTTATATTACCCCTTTGAGAGTTCGACTTACATAACACTAATCTTCCATAAAATCCATACTAGTTAGTCCAATGAATAAGCCAAAGTATAATAAAAAGCGAAAAAAACACACAATCTCAGATCGACGATGAGAACACTATATTGTATTTTTATGGCAATCCTTTCCCAATGGCTTTTATTCTAATTCTGCTGGACAAGTAGACATTTTTTTATAGACGAGGCTGATGATTTAAGTAAAACTTCCCTTTTCCAACAAGTAGTTTAAAAACTTAAAATATGAGCTAAACATAAATATAATGGCAAGTGGATAAAAATATGATCTCGGGCAGAGGAGAAGCAGGAGCACAATTCAAGTCAACTCTTTCAAAGCTCGCTGGACAGACAGTTCCCCTATTCGTTATTTTTTTGTCTCGGCCTTACCTTATTACCCTACTGGCATGCATTGCACTAGAACTACTGACAATAAGAATCGTATCATGTAATGTAGATTGTATTACTGATGATGGTGGTTGTTGCTCTTAT
Organism: Willowsia nigromaculata; assembly: GCA_034700605.1. NCBI lineage: Eukaryota > Metazoa > Arthropoda > Collembola > Entomobryomorpha > Entomobryidae > Willowsia > Willowsia nigromaculata. Next base: position 14,624 of record JAQIXX010002144.1, read on the forward strand.
TGTTGCAGTTGAAGATGGCAATGATGAGGATAATGTGACGAGGAAAAGGGAGCGATGAGATGTGAAGAATAAAATGAATAGTTTGTTCATTTAGTAAAAACTCTCAGTCAATCATCACACCATGTTGGAAATATGTTGTAAAAAGAAAAGACGTTCTTTCATACAAAGTCGTTCTCCATACCTCATATTCCGCTCTCTCATTGCAGGTCATAAAATATATCAATATAAATAATATCCACTTCAGAAAACTTTAACTGGTCAAGGGTTTAAAAATTAAACCGAGATAGCTATTCTTATACAGATAAGCATTCATCTGTCTTTACGTTTCCAAGTGTGAACAACACATGGGAGCAAGAGTCCTTTCCAAGGTTAAATTAGATTGACTTCTAGTTGATCTAAAAATATATGTTCAAATGATTTCATTATGCATAATCCATCATTGTGATTTTTCTCAGTTAATGAAATCCAAAATGTAAACCTATATATCTGCACGCGTGTCTACGCAACAAGTTTCAATCTGATTTACACTCTTCAACTCAATAAAGCAACAGGTCTAACAAAGTATGCTCATCATGATGAAGAGGCTCTATAACTCAATCAGCATTACAACGAGATAAATTAATGCTTTCGTTCATTAACAAGCAGCTTCGTTGCAAAATGAGCAATTTTTACTGCATCTACCAAAGCCCATACAAAGCGTATACTTATGGCTATATCTGTCTCAAAATGTAAGTAAAATAGATAAAAACCATTCAAAGGACGTTTCACAATGAGAAGAGGATATGACAAAAAGGCAAACCAAGAGAAAAAAAGAGCATCCCACACGAAAAGGAAAGAACTCGACCTCATCCTCATTCATGACATAGAAAAGACGATTTTCTGTGTACATGCACATCTCTCTGTAAAAATTCTTTCTTTTTCCCTTACAGTCAGATGTAATCAAAAGAAAAGATGAACAACAGAGAATTTCATTGTAACATTTTCTTGTTCGGCAGAAGAACATTGCTCTCTATTGTACAACAATGTATGTATCTAAGTCTGCATGGAAAAACGCACAAATACACACAACCAGACGAAGACATACGACATCAAGATAATTCATACATACACATTATATATTATAGCAGCTATCATGTAATAATATACATTATAATATATTATTATAAAGCTCTAAAGTATACATCTTATATCTATCCTTTTTACTTGCATGGTGTGTATTATGCCAAGAATATAGCCTGCACGCACTTGCACACACGATACCAGGGCAGAAAGAGAGAATGAAGGCGCAGTACCCAAAAGCTCAATTTATTGTAGAACTCTATACTGACTTGCACAGAAGAAAAAAAAAGATTTCTTCACATCCTTCGCCTTCTCTTTTCTCTCGTTTCCTTGTCTCTTGAGCAGTAGACTTGCAGAGAAAAGAAAAAACTGAATAAGTCTCTGTTTGTGTGAAACAAGGAGTTACTAAACATTAAAGATGGAATTACATGAAACCATTATTATTACCACACCATCCTTACATAGCCTCACTGACTGAGTAGAAAAAGAACAAGCGTTTCGTTCAGAGTTCTCCCACTATAGATGTAATGCAGTGTGAGTAGAGTAAGTAGGCAGGAGAAGATCCTGCCCAGTATCCTGCACAGATTGTTCTTTTCATCATCATCGTCCTCCCTACTGCCATGAATGTGTACCAGCGAGTTGATGATGGTGAAGAAGAAGAAACGGCATTAGAAAACCACCGTACCGACTTCACCATCACTTATTTTCCTTTTTAATCTCTCGTGATCATGCTGCTGCTACTTTTCACTTCATACACAAAGTACTCAAGTTTAAGAGAATGACTGAACCGTTCGGTAATGTGGTGTGTGAACTAATCTAGTATCCCAGTATAGCATGTAAGTATCCAACGAGCATTTTACAGGAAATTCTTCTTTAAAAACTTTGTCATTTGCTCCGATTTCCTTCCCTCTACTTCTTTTCCAATAGTCCCTTCGCATGCTGACTCAATGATCTGATGGGGTACGGTTCCTCATAGTTTGTCAAAAACCATGAAAAACGGAGGAACTCACGAGTTCTAAGATGAAGTTTTCGTACTGTATGCATTAACAGAGTATAAGTAGGCAGATTTGTAGCATTAATTTTCTCCTATTTTAGCAGTTGGTCTTGGTATCTACGTGTATGCGACTTGATGTTATGCAGATCATACCCAATCTACAAGTAGAAGCAATCGATGCTACATACATCAATTTTGCTTCAAATGCTTCCGTAAGCTACGTTCCTCTCGTGCAAATAAAAATGAATGCACATGGCCATGCTTTCCACTAATACAAAATGACGCTGGTCATAATCCTATTATACCAAATGCAAGCGTTTATAGGACAATGATCAGAAATCTAAAACTCGAACATTAGTATTTGTACAATTACGGTTTCACGGAATCGGTTAGCGTATTACGTATCCACTTAATTGTTTACACAACACGTATATATTGTTGTATTATTAGTTTAGTGGAATAGCAGATTTACTGGAACGTGACGCCATGAAAACAACAATGCGTCATTCGACTTTGCATAATATTTGCTATCATACACAGTCTGATATTTACTGATGCTAGAAACTGGGTAAACGAGAAAGAGGGAAAGAGAACAACAAAATTCGCTAACACATTGTATCTGTTTAGTAAACATATAATTTATAATCACTCCAGTAACAGCTCAGCATATCTATGAACAATTATAATATGATAATGAGATTGTTTGCTTGATAAATTCTAAATTTAGGTGGAAAACTGGAAAGCAATGATATCCAGAAAAGACTGTGTGAAGCATAAGTGGATAGTCAAGTGTTTGTTCCTTTTCCATATAGGTGTGTATACGCAAATTATGTTACACAGCATAAATTCACGTTAATCTACACTACCTGGAAATTTTACATGCTCCAAAGCACTGGACAAGTGGACAGTGAGTGCATTTCATACATGATAATGTGTAGTTGTAGATAAGATGAACATACATGTGACTGACAACAGTGACAACCATCGCATTCAAAAACAGATATATCGGAACACTTCAAATATTTGACACAACCGATGCGTGATGCTCAGTTCATTCATAGGAAAATGACACAAAGTTGAGAATGATACGTACCTATATCGTAGCGTATATCAGGTACACTGCTAAACCATTCATAACAGTAAAGACTGCTACATGTAACATTGTGAATATTATTTATACTTGGACATTGATCTGGCTAGCCAATTCTATCAAATATCAACTCAAGAAATGGCAGATATACAGAGTACCAGTGCATATTTTCGGTTACTCAAAAAAATACCAAAAGGTATTCGGTTTCATTCGAGCAACAAAAAATCTGTGTATGAATAGAATCAACGAGAAAAAAAATATTATTAGAGTCAAAGCAAATGCTGTTTAATGCCACTACAATCAAAATTCAGCAAAGGTATGCATTGTTCTTGGTTGATTTCTTCATCCACCACTTTGATATGAGCAAGTTCTCTGCGGGGCTGGGATGTAAAAACAGCACACCTCAACCGACTGACCATGTCTGGTGCTGCTGATTGGTGAAACAATTTTTGCTTTGGGTTTTTCATTTCATTCATAAAACGCAACAAACATATCGCCATATATAATATTATGAATCATTGATATAATACGTGTGCACCACATACATAGTATACATATACCTTTTATTATGCATACATAATATTTTCTACGTCAGAAAGCAGCAGATAAAAGGCATATTGATGATGATGATGATGTTCATTTAAGATTTTGCTGTAAATATGAATCTATATGAATGCCTATGTACACACACTGTTGCAAACAGCATTACTTTCAGCAGTTTTAAAGAAAGGTGTATTCAGGCAAGCGGCAACGGTGTGTGTGTGTATGTGTGTGTTAGTTGCTTCAAACTGAACAACTGAATGTGAGCTGAATGAAAATGATGATGTTGGTTGATGGGATATGCGGATGGCGGATGATGATAATCATGATGATGGTTTATATAGTGGGATTGTGTGGCATTTTATGAATATAACTTAACTCATCATCTAGTGTGCTCTCTTCCCTTTACACACATAAGAGAGAATCTTTTCGCTGCTGCTCGTTGTTGCCTGTTTTCTTGTTTTTGCGGCCACTGATACTTATTTCTTTTTATGTGTTTTTTATGACCATCGGCTGAGCCAGTTCGCTATTCGCTATCCTCTCTTATCATTCTACCATGTTTCTCTGTCTATAGTAAAGTGTAAGAATAAGTTTAAAGACTATATATATACTGCTTCTATGTTTGATTCTTGTTCCATTAACTAACTATTCTACTAACGAAGAAGATCCTGTTTATGTTGTTCATTATGTTATAAGGATTCGATGCGTAGCGTAGCGTTCCTTTTGGTTCACTCACTTATTATTATTGTTGTTATTATTATCATTATTTTCCTCTCACACAATATACTACTCTACTGTGCTACAACTTTTCATACAAAGTTATATTTTCTTTTCTTCCTCTTAGCAGGTAAGAAGGATTAATAAAACTGTCAAAAATCCCGAACTTAGGTAGAGAGATAAAAAAAGATTGGAGATAGTCATTCATGATTACCTCTACCATTTTCGACTGTGCAGTGACGAGAACGACGAAGACGACGGCTGCTGCTGCTGCTCTCCTCGCTGCTAAACCTTTCATACGCAGAGTACATACGAAACATGTACTCTAGAAGAAAAACAAGCCCAACAAATCCCGAAGAGAAAAAAAAGTGAACTTGACTTGAGGAAAAGCACATCTGTCCGAGTGGTAGAGAGAAGAGACTCAAAAGTTGGGTTGGTTTTGCTTGCTTTGCCACTACCTACATTTGTGTAATCTTAACGTGGTGAATGGATCTTGTTGAAGAGCCTGTCTGTACATCTTGTGCATAGCGTCTTTTACAAATGTACAGCATCTCTCTCTCTCTGACTCTATGAAAGAGTGTTTTGTCAGGTTTTAAATACAACTTATAATCTTGCAGTGCAAGGTTTGTTGTGTAAGAAAAAGATTCAGATAGCGAGATAATAACACGAACCAAGAAAAGATGAAGAGAAGAAGAAGAAAAAAAATCCTCGTACAAGTTACAATCTTTTACATTCAGAGAGTTTTTATACTTATAATCTTGTTTTTACGAGTATGAGTATTATTTGTTGAATTGAAACCACCTGAAAACTATGTATAAATATGCGAGCAAGTAGGAGCAGCAGCAGCAAAAGCATAAAATAAAACGCAACTAACCAACCAACCAAGCACAAAGAAACGAGAATATAAAAAAATTAACAACTAAAAAAGCTATCCATCCACTCGTAGTTCCTTCTTTTGCTTAAGTAAGTTGCTTGCATCTTCCAAGCATTGCAATGTATTTTGCTCTTCTCTCTATGAGAAAAAAAGAAAGAAATATATATCTATCTCTACTAAACTAACTTGCATAGTTAGCGTATAGTTTTATTGTGGAAATGGATAAATAAATACGATTGTGTATAAGTTTGCGTCATGTATTGTATGAAGTGATACTATGTGTGTGTTGAAAAGGGAGAATGAGAAGAGGAAAAACTCGTACGCGTATTTTATAAACCAACAAGCATACATACATAGTCTGCATGGTCACACACGAGAAAACTAAAGTCGAGATTGAAAGACTGCATGAGAGAGAAACTGCTTGCAAGCAAGCCTGACTTACTGACAATGAGCGAGATGCAGATGAAGCAAATAAGCCAAAACAAGAACAACACGTTATTAAATAAAAAAGGCATCTTTGAAGGAGCAACTCGTTCGTTGTAATTCTTCCATGATGATGCTGCATGATCGTTTAAATTTCAACTCATCTCAAAATCTCAACCCAACGAAACCACCGTCAGTATACAACAAGTATTAAGTAAAGTTATAGTTACATATAATATGTGATCTTCTTTCTGAGCTTTATTAATCATTCATGTATCTTGCACATATATTCTATACAATATTATATTGAATGACTATACACGTATGTATTGAAATGTATGTATGTACATTTACACACGTGTGTAATATTAGAAGGGTATAAAACCAAATAATAATAACAACGATAATAATAACGTATTTTTCTCTTTCCTATACTACATCTGCTGCTCTTGCTGCACTGGCACTGAGCTGTGAATTTTGTTCGTTTTCATTCTGATTCTCAAGTTTTAAAGAAGTTTTACCAGTCCAAACGGAAAATGGTAGAGATTTCTTGGTGATAGGATGAAGATCATTTTAGAAAACATAGCAGCGAAACTCTGAATTACACTGCACTCTCGCGTGGTTTTCTCCGAATGATTATTTTGGAATATAGGAGGAGAGGAGGAAAGAAGAGTGAGAGAGAAAAGCTTAATGCTTACAGATATACTTGCATTTTTACTTGTTGCATGAAAAACCTCATTTTTGTATAACTTATTTGCTCGCACTATAGTGAGTTAAACTTACAATTATTCATACACTTATTTTTAGGAAGGGCAGATAATATGGGAGCAATAAATACACTAAACTGAAGCATAAAGTAATAAACTCGCTTGTTGGAGTTATTAAAAATAAGCTGATGAAACGGTGGAAGCAGGAACCGCCTGCTGCTATTGAACTAACTTGTTGCTAGGTGAAAGATGCATCGAAATATTTCTGAGTCTTGTCAATATGTCACTAGTCATTATCATGAATTTAACATTGAATTGAAAAAATCACTCAAAGTTTAAATATACTAGCCATTTTATATTACTCAGCTACTTTTGAAATACATGCTCATTACAGACAAACAGACAAAACTTGATGTACCTTTCAGGGCATTCAGTAAAAATGCTTTCATTGACAAAATAATTTAATACATACATTGTAGTTGGTAAGCAACATACTAAATGCATAATATTATCCACACTTTAGAGATTCAACTGAAAGAGTTTCACTTGTACATAGGTAATCAGTATTACCATACCACCACCAGGGGCAAATCAAGTCAAGTAACTAACTTCTGTGTCTCTCATCTTCCCTTCAAGACCACATTACAAAACTTTTTTTCTTCTACATTTGCCTCCTATATGCCTTTAGCTACAGAGATTCAAAAAACGAAGAAAAAAAACATGATGAGTATGCATCACACATATTATATGTAGGTAGTAGGTATAATGTATGATATGTGAAGTTGAACACACATATATGGACAAGTTTATAAAACGCATAATATCATTATTGTGAATGTAAACTTTGAAACCAGTCACCAGTAGAATGAAGAAACATTTCTGTTAAAAAACCTCTTAGCCTTTTTCACATTAACTCGCTTCACTTCTCAGTCCTCATCTGTGCAGTGTGCAACGAAAAAGAAGAGAAAAAAACAGGCACACGCATGTAGAGACAATATATCTTGAGCATGGTAGTAGTTTTATGCTCAGTGGAAAAGGAGAATTAAGGATTGAAAAAGGTTAGGCAAGGTTGCATCAAGTATTTTTCGTTCAGGAAGAGAATCAGCTATATAATATCGCTACAAGAAGATTCCTTTTTTACTTCACCTATCTCCACAGGAAGATAATGATGATGATGATGATGATGGTAATACATGGAACAGCGGCACCACGTCAATTCACCAATGAACTTTGCTATAAGCTCTTTACTTGCTTCTTCAGTCTCTCTCTCTCTCTCTTTCTGGTTCTCCCACTCAAAGTTTTTGTTTTCTGAATGAAACACACCCTTTACAATGAATGAATATCTGCGTCGCCGTCGTCGCCACCACGGCCAACGCATTCAAACCTTTTTTCCTCCATCTTTTACATTGATTTTGAGAACACGAATCGTCTACGTATATGTGCCTATTTTTTAATGAATTGTAATGACTAGTTTGATCAACCAGCGTGTAAAATGGAGAAATACATGTTCATGGGAATCGAAAGATGCAGGATGGGAAATTGTGAAGAATTGTGCTTTGTTGATGGCCAAAGTTGACTCACTCCAAATCAGTTAAATAAATACATCGATTTCCATGAAAGCATACATCTGTAGTAGGGTTATATTACTCAATGTGCGATGTTTTTAGTGGAGATTTTACAACTGGATTTATGTCATACGTTTTGAAAATTCGATTACAATCGTCCCAGAGAATAATGGGGATTACGTGACATTTGGCAGATTTACTGGCAAAGTTATTGCCAAACTAGGTCTTTCTAATGCGCACCAATTCTCCGAATTAGTCAGAAATTTGTCATGCTAATTTTTATGTTGTTTTTAAATATTTGTTTGCTTTTTATTCGAGCAAACAACCAAGAGTTAAAGGGAACAAAAAACAATGGCAATTTCGTCACAGCCAATAAAAAATAAAGTTAAAAAAATATTGAGATGTCAAAAGTTCCCCCGTGTCTAGCAATAAAGAAATTTGCCACTTGTGACATGGAACATGAAACACTTTTAGCCGTCAGTCATCTCATGGACTATGTGACGGATCTCTTTGGAGTCTTTGCCCAATAATGATGCATTATTTATTTGTAATAACAAACATGAATGTAAATTTTGGTTCAAATAATCTGACATCAAATGGCGATAAGCTAAACTAAAAAATGTCACGATTCTATTGATTTCAAAATACTCTCACAAAATTTCCATACTCCTACATGTAACTTGCAAATAGGTATTTTGGCATGAAGTTATAAAAAAGTAGTGACCTAAAACTTACCATAGCGTGCGCATATATAGACACAGAATCGATTGGCCGTGTGTACAAGTAATAATAGTAGCATATAGTATTTAGGTACATATTTGTCATTACAATTATTGTGTGAGAATGTCTGAGATGATGATGATGCACACACAAGCATACACGGCACTGCTGCAAGCACATCACACGTTACTCATTTTGTTCATTTTTGCTTTTCATGAATGAAAATTCTACTTCAGTGCTAACCGTCTGTCGGCTGCCGTGCTTCTACTATACTACCAACACCACCACCACCGCCACCACTACTACAACAACAACAACCTATATAACTTTACACAATTAACTGTAGAGAATAACTATAACAGCACGAAAGATACATACATTCAAGGAAAACGGACAGTATGGAATAAAAGTAAAGTGGTATTTGGTGGTTTGTGCACACACACACTCTCTCATCTCATGCAAGGAACAACACAGGAGCACAGCGGTAGTTTCATCATCTCATCTCATATAGCACCACCAACTCAGAACTATTCATTCAACATTTTTCTCAATGAAATGCAGCAAAAGATGAATTGAAAAAAAATTGCCACTTATGTACTACTTACTACGCTGCGTACCTTTACTACAACTTTTCTTGCTGCTCCTATATATACTATAAGCCATAAAAACCTTTTCTATTTAAAGATCTCTCTCTCTCTCTCTCAGTCGCAGACTTCAATTGAAATTCCTCTTGTTTGCTTCGATGCTAAAGGATATGCCACTGCATTACTTTAGCAAGGAGTACAACTTCTACTGCTAACAATCACGTATAGATATTTATAATAATACGCTTACTTAGAGCAAGTTGTTATGCCACATTCCAATTTTCACTATATTATACATGAATAATATATGCAAGTGTGAGTAAACCGGTACAACCGGAGTACCGAAGAAGTGCAACTTCCCGTAGTGTCCAGGGAACCAAGTATGTGAATGAATTTTAAAATCAACCAATGAAACCAATGCGTGATGTATGGACCTAAATGGAGCAACTTGAAATTTGCTAAAATTTCCATAAATAATTTCCCATTTCATTGCTTTTCCCCAGTTCCCGATGCAGAAGATGAATATATTCCTTCACAAGGTACCTCAAGACAATCGGATAAACAATTTGAACACACACATTTTCACATTTGAAATGCATTCTCTCGAGGGACGGACGGACAGAAAGGAAAAAAATCATAAAAGAGTTACAATCCTTAATAATGATGATAATTATTACACTATGATTTTATATACGCTTATATTACAGGATATTAAGATAACCATATGTTTTTCATACACACATACACTCAATTCAGGTAACTCACATAACAGATTGTAAGGCCGTTGAACGCGCAGACTCGTCCTTCTCTTCTCTCCCCTATGTGTGTATGTGTAAGCGAAAAAAAAATTCATTCGACGAAACTATTCATTCATCCATTCATTCACACATCCTCATATTTTTTCGCCTATCCTACATTTTTTATTCCTTTCGGCTACAATTGGGCCTTGTGCTTGTAATTCGAATTTGTTTGGCTCTCTTTCAATGCGAATGTAAAGAGTTTTACAAAAGGAATAGTTAATGTAACTTATGCATTTTGCAAGCTGATTAAAGATTAAGATAAATACATTAGAATAATACGCTTGTGGCGATGATGTTGTAATCATGTAATAAGTAAGGAGATTTGTGTGCTAGATTCACAAAAAAATGTGTGTCCGGCACGTTTAATGTAACCCCTGTGGTATTTAAGTTTTGAGAAAGGAGACGGAAAATATGTGTGTAGGTTGAAGAAACTTTTAGTACCATTCATCTTACTTTCACTGATAGAAAATACAATCGGCAATCTCTCCGCTAATTTAAACTGACAACCATCAAGGACATTGAGACCTGCTTCAAGTATGAATTGGTAATCGGCACGATCCTTTAATAAAGTTTTGTCAAGTTGCCGGATTTGAATTGCAATGTGTATATGTACATGCTAGAGGTTTAGGAAAATGGTGAAGATAGGCTTCTGCAGAGCTCTCCATTTACTGATACTAAAAAATCAACGACCTTATAGAAAGACCCTCAACCGGTCTGAGGTTTCTTCATAAGTGCATACTTTTCGAATCTGCTAGTTTACGTATTGCTCATTATTACCGTGGGTGAAGTTTTGGAGATGGAGACCTCGTCTTTCCAAATAACCTTAGTTTTTATCTTGATGTTCTGCAGGAAAGAACAAATCTATCCGTCATCTTCCATTTCCGTTCTCGCTCTCATTATTGTCCCGGTATTATATCACTTTATGCAAGCGTATAGTTCATATGCCTATTAATCAGAAATGTAATATAATTATTGTAATACGACTTCATTATGAGCCTTTGCATAGATTTATCCGCCTGCGTGAGTGGATGAATGGCACCTCTGTGGCACAGTTTTCGCGCAATCCATTATTTTTTGGGTAGTTCCTCATTCATCTTCCCAATTTACTGCTGGTTTGTCTTTTTATGCAATTTGACATAGCTCGTGGGCGTGTGTAAATTAAGGGAGTCGGTGAATATGTATGTATTATGGAGTTGGGCAATAATGGCACATGTACAGTGCATATTTCTCACAATAATTATTATTAATTAAAAAATTGTGACTGTCATTCTAACAGTCGGAGCCATCATCCATCCACACAAGTGCATTTTAATGCTGCATAAATGCATGTAGGCATGTCATATCTGTGTAATGTGTGTATTTCCTTTTTTAACAAGAGACAACTTTTATCTATGCATCACTTCATTCTCGTTTTTTCTTCTTTCCTTCTCATCATCACATTCTCCTTCTCACTGTTTTACCAAAAAAATCATTGCATTTAATTTGAGTGTTTATCTAGTTACCGAGCAAGTTTGTCTGCCCACACGTCCTCCAAAAAAGCAATTGTCCATATTCTGTGAGTGTGAGTACCAGTATGAATGAATGAGTGTGTCAATTACGTGTCTGCGTATGCATTCTTGTATAAATAAGACTCGTACACGGCACGCCTTATCAAACACCATGTACAGCGTAAACTATAATGTATGGTATGTAGGTAAGCCTGCACCTACATAGGAATATATATACCCACTCTCTGTATAAAGCAGACAAAATAGTTTATAAAGAGATGACTCCTTTTTCATCTACATGACGGTTATTATTATTATTATCATCATACCTTTGTCATTTTTTCAAATATTTTTCACAGTTTCTGTTCCTTCCTCCCTCATTCATTCATTCATTCTCTGGCAATCCACTCATTCATCAACTCACTTTTTCTCTACCCTCTCTTTCGTCTTCATTCATTCTTTTTTCCCTAATGCTTCTCTGCATTCACAATATTCCTTGCCATTGCCATCATCATCATCATCATCATAG
>JAQIXX010002145.1:0-26698 GCA_034700605.1 Willowsia nigromaculata
CCGGCGAAGCCGGGGCGTCAAATTTTGATCAATTACTCACGCTGGCACTTTTTTTTATCAGTTTACCTGATTTATTTCTATCTCTACACACATGGATTGAATAGGTTGGTTATTGAACCAGGTGAAGCAGAGAACTTGCAATAGAAACTAGAAGATATGCTTACGAAACATACGTCCATTCCATTTTGCCTTACATATCTTACTGCTGAAAATGAGTTGGATAAGTGGAAATGTTAGAGAAATAGTCACATTAGTGGATTCAGTAGTCACTTCCAATTTAACGAAAGAAAGGACATAATAAATAGCTGAGAATGAGACACTTTTACTGCCTAAAACAAGAGAAATAGGAAAAACTCTGCTAGCTCATCGTATATTGTCTGCAAGATTTTTCTCTGAGTTTTATGATAAGCATATTATGTGTTTCTAGAAGAAGGATGCATGGATACAAAAATACAGAATCTTGCAGACAAAAAAGATGTTTTCTGGTTCCAGCCTACAAGCAAAAGACGCTTGTGTTGTTGAACGAAGATTTTTTGTGTCTCATCTGCTTTATTTTTCTCCACCTTTCTTCTTCACGGAATCATTTTATTTTTATTGAATTGTCACCACAATCTTAGCACATGGGACCTATCTATGTTCTATAGATTATATCTGTATCTTCGCCACTTCCCTAACATGTGGAGAAAGAACTCGTCTCATTAAAAGTTCACGAGAAATAAGAATAAAGAAACATCATATGATTGCGTATTGGATGAAATTGCAAAAACTTAAGCAACTATAAATTTGTTTTTACTCCTTAATCATTATTCTTTGAGTGGTATCCCAGTTTGTAGGGAAATAGAAATGTAACACAGAAAGCAATATATATTGTTTCCTGAAACTTTCACTTTCATTCATGGATTCATGATATTACTACTATCATACATGTTACGTATAGCCCACTCGTCCAGTTAACTATGACACTGACGCTGAGACAGGAAAAAGGGAGGGAACAACGGAAACTAGGTCAGAATGTTTTGTATCTTTTTATTATAGTTTGAAAAAGAATTTGAATGCGTTCCAGAATCATAAGAAAAATGAAAGGAGGCAGCGTGCAAGAAAAAAAGGGACACGCTTGTACTATCTATCATTTGTTTTTTCTCTTCTTCTCGAATTCTGCTTCGTACCAACGTACCCATTCGAGAGTCACATAAGTATGTACGTAGAAAGATTTTTTATGCCGCACAGACACACAACTTTTACTACAGTCTCACTAGAGCTGAGTCAGCATAGTTTTCAGAGCTTCCGGTGAACTGCGTGTATGTGAGTACGACGACGTTAGTAGTGGTTTGAAAAGAAAAGCTTACGTTTCTTCTTTCATAAGTTAAAAAAATAGAGCATTTTTCTTTGATACTGCTGTAATGTAAGTTTGCGTAGTTTTGTATGAGGGAATGTATATATATTCATTATATTATTGTCTGGGTTCATCTGTTGTCTAATGTGTTGTTGGCGTTTTTGGAAGGCGTTATATAGTACGACCCGTATTTCTTTTGCCATCTCATCGCCATTATTTCATTCTTGTTTATGAAATCGCTAAAATCAGACCAACAAGAGCTAAACAAAAGCCATTGAATGAGACTCCAGAGAGTCATGAAGAAGAGGTGCAGAGCAACATTTATTTCTTTTGTTCGCCTCTTTTAACAGCCCTCCCGACTAATCTTCGTCACTATTGGGTCATTAAATGTGACGTTTTGGATGCTAAACTGTGCACGATTCTAGAGCACAGAAACAATTTTCGAGAAAACTCAGATCATTTTTGGCCGCCCGCTGCCCTTTTGTACAATGAAAATGAAATATACAAACTTGCAATATTATATATGAAGAGGAAAACTATTAAAATGTTTAACAATTTGAACATAATGAGGTCACTTGTATATTATTTCGGAGAACATAATTTACCAGAAACCTTTTTTAAAGGACCAAGTGATAAATTACAAACCATGCAGTCATTACTCGATTTAGTCAAACAAAAAGAGTTATTCTATTATGGAGTTAGTTTTAGGTTTAGAGTACCTATTCGTAAATTACATATCAAACAAAATAAACTCGGTGCATAGACAGAAAAACAATCTGTAATTGTGGCTACTATTTTTTCTTGTTATCTGCATGTCTCTGAAACACTAATGTTTTAGGTTTGGAGTGAGACAATGGACTAGAAAATTAAGGAATCTCCAAAGTAAAGCTATACTCTACTTTGATCTATCTCACGCCCTATCTATGATCTATCTATGATCAGATGAAGATAGTTTATTGGGAATTTTTGAATATGTTTGACCTGTGAAGTAATTTCACCTAGAAATTCTTAACCGAAACAATAGAAAACTATCAAGGAATCGTTCAGTAGTACACAAAGTTGCGTTATACATTTTCAAAGGAACTTTATTACGTAAGCCCTGAAGATGGACAACAAGTTTTTTCTTAGTGAATACTGTAAACTGTCATTTGAAAAATGTTAAGTGTCACTTGGTACAGGCTTATTGTGTGCATAGTAAAATTTGTGTTTAACTAATCACTTCAATAATTGTATTGTTGAGTAAATAGATTAAATAACTTAAAGACGGTTTATAAGCTGGCAATTCCTTTCTAAATAAATCATGAGAAATAATATACCTTATTTACTCACAAGCTCAGCATATTTGTGTGCTTTTGATAAGATGAGATGGCACTATACTGAAAATTCTATTTTTACTTCCTTTGTTGAAATAAACTGGATTTTAGTCTCGGTCGGTGAGTAGGCGGTATGCAAACTACTTTGCTCTTTTCCTTTTGTTGTTGGCTTAAACTTGTCGAGTTTAGTTTACTTTTTCCTTGATTTCATTTCCATTCCTCAGAGTGGAAGTAGCATAGCCAGTGCTACAACTACTAGTTCTTAACACCACTCAACTCACTTTCTCCGTATTCGTTTTCTCCTTCTTGTAATACATAATGTATGTGGGAGATGAGCCACTTGAGGGCCCTTTTAACTCCTTTTCTCCATTCTTTCCCAGTCATGGCCGTTTCATCTCCTATTCTTCTCTTCCACCGCTTTTACCTTCCAGCTAGGATTCAAAGTGCCTAGCAGCTTCCAAACAAGGTGAAAACAGTCATACGGAAGAATAAATATAAGACAAGCGATGATGCACAAACGTTCACACAAACACATTCACCCCGTAAAATAAATGCTCTTCCGTTTATTACTACATCCATCTCGTGCTTAATTCATTCATTTACTCCAGCATTCCCTTACTAGTGTAGTACCATTCCAGTATCCGCTCATTCAGTCATACCACATGATACATTATAATGATAACTGAGAATATTTCTTCTTAGGTATTCATATTACTTTGCAACAAACTCACTTAACTTTGGCTTTAACTCTTTCACTCGCTCATTTTCAGCTCTCATAAGAATGTATACTTTATACAAGTGAGGGATACACAGCTACATCCTGCGTGCATCCATCTGAAGTCGTTCTGAGAAAGTAAAACATTTTATATTATCCAAAGAAAATGGTAAATGGTAGTTGGTTTAATGTGAAGAAGCAGCTCACATAAATACGAGTACTTTTTCATGTTCTCAAGTATGTGTAACTACCGCAAAGAGTGGCATTAACGGAAGAAAGGAAAAGGAGAGGAAAAGCGAAGAAGAAAGATGAGCTTTACAACATTACTCACTCTGTTGAATTTTTAGTTGTTTCAGAATGAGTTTATAGACACGGTAACTCATTCCTGTTTCTCAGCCACCACGTGTTTATACGATTCCTTCTTAATGACACATACATTCATATTGTATTCTTCTCTCAAATATACATAGAGATAGAGAACCTACACCCTCAGGATATTTCCCACTGGTATCGTCAATGTTGGGAATTGAAAGTAGCCTCAACAATGAGTTGTGCCTGTACTCAAGAAAGAATGTGAGCTAGAGTATAGTACTGAATAAGTCACAGTATTCATATTACCTACAAAAATTGGAGTAAGATTTCGGATTTGCTTTCACTTGCCCTCTCTCTCCCGATTCCGTCCCTCTCTAAGATTTTCTTTTTGAGCAAGGATTCCCTTTCAAGTTGAATCGCAGCAGTAATAATATCATGACGGGAATGAGATGCACACAAACGGAATAAGTATAACAAAGAAAAGAGAGTTGTATTATAGTTTTAACTTCCAATGAGCTTTCTTTACAAGAATTGGAGATTTTCTTTTGTAGAATTTGTAAAATTACCTATATTTCTCTGAGTAGAATATCTTTGTTACTCTTACGTCTTACTTCAATTTGCTGCTTTGTATATCTTCGCATAAAAAGTCTAGAGTCTAGGCATACCTATATGTATGCACCACCCACGTGTATTTCACATTTCATTATGTGCATGCCACTTTGCTCACTTGATATTCATTGTGTTGAGAGTTATAATAGAAAATGATAAATGAACCGTGTCAATTCTGTAAGTTTCCAGAAGTGGAACATGACTACGTGGAACAAGATTCGCCAACTATATTGTCTTGTAGAATACAGTTTGCAAGATTATATATATGGGTATATGGAACGTTTTGACTATGATGTCCAATATCTGACCATATTACATGTCATAAGAAATGCTGGAAACGTGGTAAATAGTCAATAGTTAATAGTACACGTACACTGTGCATTTGCACCGATGTTCTCCATTTCGCTTGCTATTTGTATGTAGTGTGCTTATGACTGGAGGAAAAATCGTGGTAGAAGGAAATGTTTTAAGCGACAAAAAGATGTTTGGCGTTGGCTATTCGTATGCTGTGAGCATTCATATAAGATAGCAGATTAAAGGCAATCCTTGCGAGTTTTCTAGATTGATTTAGCCAACCATCCAATAAGCGTCCTTTTCCTTGAAGTGTACCAAGGTACATAAATGTCTGAGGTTTATGAAAGCTCACTACCGCTGTTGCTCTTTTGAGGAATAGAAAGCCTTTGAAGTGGCTGACATATAAAATTTAATGCTTCTTTTAAAAAGGATCTACTAACCAGCAGTAAAGCAGAAATTCGTTCAACTTCTTTCATAGTTCAGGGAGAAGAATTCGAAAGAAGACATGAAACATTTCACTTTCGACTGGAATCTCTTATAATCTTCAAAACGATGTATTTATGCATTAGATAGTAGTAGTGAGACATTTATAGTACATTCATATGTGAATAGTTATATGTTTAGTTTGCAACTCACAAATTCTTTGCAAAAAATCGTTTTTATAATTGAAAATTCCAGGCACGATCCCATAAATGTTGTATATTCTCTTACTGTAACAGTCTGAAACCCTATTTCTGTGTCCAATGACCAGTGTAGTGAGTGTAGTTGCGCGATAAAACTTGCTCCTACTCCTGAGATCTCAGAGACTGAATGCTACATTGATTACCATGAAATACGTAAAAAACAATCATAAAATTTGTCATCTCAGCCAATCTTTATCTCTTGCTACTGTTGATGTTATTGAACAATTATTTTCTTCTTTGGAACTAATATCTTCGACTTGTTTGTTTTTCTCAGATACTGTAAAGCAGATATAGAGCCTAATATCGGACGATCTATGTGCTACCCATTGGTTTCAAGTGGAAATGACTCATCATCTGTTACTGAAGGCCAAGTTCAGTTATGGGAAGTACCATGGAATGACAGTAGAATAATGAAAGAATGTCTTTGCAATATTCAATCCGGTCCGTTTGTCATCACATCAACAAGCACAGCAATGGATTTGGTGCTGGATGTCAAAAATATGAAAGCATTCCACGATCAACATCATTTCGCATTTGAGGGGAGGTAAGTTCACACTCTTTTGCTTTCACTTTCTACCTGTCTTTTGGTGGAGTTTAGCATGGTTTCAAACAGCATCTCTGGAAAAATGGTATACTTGTAGGTTTTATCTTCTTCAATGATAAACAATCAATGAGTCAATCAATTTTAGCTTTTAATGCTCTGGCTGCTGGCTGCACTACTATGTTGATGCATTGCATAATATGGCTTTGGTCATGTTATGCTATTAAACTTTCACCTGAGTGAAAGCAGCTAACCAGAACCATCTATCCATTTATGGGTACAATTTACATACGTTTTACAACCACATCAATTTATAGACATATTTATTAAACTAAAATCTTGCTCGCATCGATTTTCCCTTTAAAATATGTCAATTTTCCAAAATGGCATCCTTGCTAAGTAGATGTTTGAGTAAATAAGCATTTTCTTGAATATTGATCCCATTCTACGAAAAGAAAATCGGATTGCTGTGTAGGAAATAGTAAAAAGAAAATGTACTTGCAACGTATATAAACCCTGTCAATAAGACTCTTTTAAGGTTTTGTATACTCCATTCTGCTCTTTAAAGGATTTTCTTTTCAAAATGTCTATCAATGTCAACTTGCCTTTTCTATATTAAAATTTTGTACAGTGTAAGTTGGCATATATATTTTTATGTGGCCCCTCGGTTCCAACAAAAGTCTATTATGTTATTTTACTCTAATCGCACTATAATGCATAAACGTATTTCTTACTTCTCGTAAAAACTGTCCAATTTCCGTTAAACTGGGAACTCTTTTAACATACACACACTATTTGAAACAAACAATCAGTGAGATGGGTATTACCACCTTTGGAAATCGAGGAAATATGTTCATACCATATTGATGGAGGCACCTGTTTCAACTCCATTTGAACTACAATGTGTGTGAATAATAATAATGATAATACGTAAGAAATATTGAGGAAAAAATCTGAATTGGCTGTTTCGCTTTAATGTTTTCAAATGCATAAAATTCGATCAATCTATGAGTAATGCCTAATACGAATTCCTCTCTAGAAACGGAGGAGTAATGTGATTCCCTTATCCCTGAGCTTAGTATAATATGCATAAATAAAATAACAAGAACCACAATATAAAATGCTCAGAATGTACCGATATTAGTTTTCAAGTACCATGACCCGATTTAAAACCATTTAAATGCTAAGAGTGTCTAAGTATCGGAAGTAAAAACGTATAAAATAAATTCAGAAATGGGATTTATTTTTGTCTCGCATAACCTCGAATATAAATGTTTTTACGCACAAGCAGGTTTTGTATAACGTATAACTTTCCCTTTCCTCATTTATTTCACCTTTCTCTCATCTAAAGTCTGTCTGTTCTACTTCCTTCCTCTTCATCCAACTCTGCTGGCTGGTGGGTAAAAGTGAGAGTAATCGACTCGCTTCACTTGACATCAAACCTTGTTGTTAAACCATCTTTCATTCTAAAATTTTATGTAACAGTCTTCGCCCAGCTGCTGCTTCAAGATTATTTCAAGTCTAAAAGACGGAGAATACCTACACACACATTGTGTGCCCAACAATGCAATGATGAAAGCGTGTTTATATATAGGTACGTAGTAGGGAGATAGTTGTCAGTATAATGACGTGTAATATGCTGGAGAAAGTAGAGAAAGTATTTTACTCAATGAAAGCTCAGTATTTGGGTATGGTTTTCGAGCGCAAATAACTTATTACGGGATCACTTCATGCAAGAAGTAGTGAGGCATTCAAGTGGAAATAGATTATGAGGATATGAAGAAGGAGAGAGTTAAGGCAGGCGGAATAATATGCATAGGCAAGCAAAAATAACCAGCTGTCACCTCCACGCGCGGTGCTATCATATATTCGGTTATGAAATACCGTAAGTTTCCAGATAAGCGCCGGGGCATTCAGCAGGGGTTCCAACATTTTCCGTCTAAAAATCTAACCCATGTTGATGATCTGCAAGAAAGTTGCATGCCAAATTGGTTTAATGTTATTAGTTTGTCCCATATTGGGAGACAATTCGAGAACATGGTGCTACTTCTTGCACCATATTACGTTAAGCATTTCATGCATAGAGTTTGGAGTTTATTTGAGACAGGCATTTATTAGAACATTTGCGGTATGCTCATATTAATAAACATGTCTGGTTAGCTTCTGTGCAGGATGATAAGAGCTGTTGAGATTGCCTTAGGCACTATCTTAATGTGGTATAATAAGTATGTGCTCCTCTAAATGACGATGGCTGAGGTTGTAAGAGATTGATGTAATGCTCCTTTTTGGGAAGCTTTGATTCATTTCTTGAGAAAAGTAACATGTACAGTCATCAGCCAAATAAAAAAGACAAAACAAACTACCAAAAGACCAAAAGAGCTTCCTGATTGTGACTCTATAGCTATGTGTTCACTTGGATTTTGCTATGTTATGTGAACTTTCTCTTCAAACTAAAGTGGCTAAATTTTATAATACAATAAGCGAAATGTTGACTTAAATGCGCATATTATATACGAATTCCCTTCTCACAAAGGAAATTTCTCATCTGTAATCCATCCATACATACTATCTTTCTATTTAGATTTATGCATAACATTTTATGGTATGTACAATTGTACCTGTGTCTGCCTATTTAAAGTTATCGATAAAATATACCGAACAAAAACTATCTTTCATTTTTCAATGTTTAAAGATTAATTATTGAAGTTAGTGTGGATTTGCTAGTAAAGTTGTGAATTTTAAACTGCCGGATCATATCCTTATAAATGGTAATTTAATTTATATAAAAAATAAGTGTTTCATTCTAATAAGACTTTCCCTCTTTTGTCTCTCCTTTTAGATACGAGTTTATAAAGCAACCCGACTGCACAAGGACACAGAAATATCGTTGGGCAAGTGGTGAGATCGTCTTGAAAATCCCTGAAAAGCCCCTTTCCATGGGAAATTGATCCTCAGAGCCATTCACACTACGTTTTTATGACAATACCAGGACGGACTATGAGGCTATTTATTGCACGGAAACATCATCATCATGGCTCCTCAAGGAAATCCTCTTCTTTCAGTTCATCCTCATCACTCTCTTCCACTTCACACCACTATTATCAACAGCAACTAACCCAGCCGCAACAAGAACACCATTGGAATAGAAATAGAATTCTGGTCTACGCCGGTGGACCGAACGGTCGCCTATTACAAGTTATTTGTCCTGAAGATTCCTCTTCCGCAAGCTCTCACGTGGAAATATTTAGTGAAGGCTGGTATTCCAACAGCTTTCCTAACTTTGCTGAAAATCCTCATTTAGAATGGTCCCATTTCGCTTCATCAAATCAACTTATTGTCGAGCTCGTGTCTCGTGGAAGCGGCTCTACTGGACAGTATAAAATCAAGTGGCTGCAAATAACCCGGAAGGATGAGCCTCTACCCGTTAATTATCATTGCGGAGCAATTCCTGGTTCTGGTATTGGGATTTTCTCAGAATTGAGTCCGGATGGACTGACAAAGATAGTTACACCTTTGGACATTGGCGGACCGGGTGGTAGCGGTGGAGCAAAAATAGGCACAGGAAGTATTGCCACTGCAGGTGGAGGTGGCCCTGGTGGCGGAACTTCGACAATGACAGGAGCCACATCATCATCCTCAGTAGGAGGAACCTCATCCTCCATTACAGAATAGCTGAAGGATGATGTGTGCTTCAAATTTAAGTGTCCAGAACTGGACCCTTGTATAAGTCCCTCACTTTTCTGTGATGGGATTGAACACTGTCCATCGGGTCATGATGAGACAGACTGTGAATATTTTCCTATACCCAGAACTTATTTATACATAGCTGCTGGCTCTATAATTGCCATTGTTGTGCTCAATTGTTGTTTTGGTTGTTTATTGTGTAAGAGAAAGCGAGACGAGCGTTGCCAAAAACTTCTCATGAGCTCGAGAACGCCGACTGAGGAAATGTTCTATGGGACGGGGTCAAGTAGCCATCGGGAGATCGTTTGCTGACAATCGCAACCCCAAATGGAACAGTATGTTGAGGTAGATCGTGTTACAACGGTGTAAATCATACAATAAAATATATTTACAAAAAAAAGGAATTTTATAGGTGGGCTAACAAGCAGCAAAAAAGAAGCATTTAAAGTACATACATACACATGTTAACTACATATTATACAAAAATACAATAAAATGAATAATTAAAAGCAATATAATGCAGGTCTCTCAACTCGTATACCACGCGTAAAAACAAACAAATCTAGGAAAATGCATGAATCATTTCGGTAAATAAAAACTCAATTTTAATGTTATTAATATGTACTTCAAGTTTATCAAGACATTTTTTCCAAATATTTGGTTCATTTAGTTTTATGTGTAGGAATATGCATAATGGTAAGAGTAGGAATACATAAACATGCTATCCATTAATGTTATTGTAAAAGTGAGCAGTTTACCTAAGTTATTACAGATTAATTCAATTGGACAAGTTAACTTAACGCGGGGCCTTTAGGTTGCATGTTGCATGTAATAATAGTAAATGTTTAACAGTGTCGACCTAAGTGGAAACAATAATGCATATTAATAAGGGTAAAGTAATTTACGAAAAACGGAAGTTGGATTAAAATCTTCATTAGATTGCTCCCTCGTTCTCTGTTTCATCACAAATAAATCAAGTGTTCAGACTTCACACAGCTTTTTTTGTACTGAAAAGACTTTTAGGTTGCTTTTTAAAGACACTGCTTTGAATCTTAAATAGTTAGCTATAAAATTGACTAAAATTGTGCACCTCTATTCTTTGATTCTCACATAGCCCCATGGAACGCATTATTAATAACGCTTTCCTATAAAGACAGATACCTATGTGCCACTCATGATTTTAAACAGTATACATTCATAAGCAGGTAATCGTATGAAAAGAGTAATGTCATGTGACCAACTTTTATTCACTTTTTATTCGCACATTTTAGTTTGTATTCTAAATTTTCATCGATATAATTTCTTCCCAATGCAATGCATGCATCCTGGATTTGTATGCATAAAAAAGTACTACATTTTGAAGCAATAAGTTTTAAACAAAAACTGCCAACGCATGCCAAATAATAATACAAACAACAATACTTTTGAAATGTAACAAAATTGTATCAGTCATTGCTATGGTATATGTACTTATAATATGTTTGCTGTTGCACGCGGATTATCAACACGTGTTTTCTGCATGCACGCAAAATGTTCATGATAATATGTAAAACTCGCAAGATGCATAAACAAATAGTCCTAATAAGTTTATCCGGAAAGATAAATGTAGTGCCACCTGCAACATACTGTGAAGTTTGGGATAGTTTTAGCTGGTTAGTCACTTCAATTTGTGTGCTTTTACACATTTATAAAGTCAAATTTGTCAATTATTTTTGGGATAAATCGTTTTTTATTCATAAAGATGAATTAAATGCGAAAGAGTTATAATATACTAAATATAGTTATAGAACTAACAAATTTTTAGGATGCAAAATGCTGGCGCATGAGAAATCACGAAAAGAGTACAATCTGATTGGAGACATGATGACACAACGAATAATATTTACGTAATTGACGATTATGAATGATTTCAATGTTTCGAATGAAGCATAATAACATCAAAATTGATTGACACGAACATGAAAATTATTGTCATTGATAAAGGCTAATGCATTCTGACCATTCATTCTGTGTGACGTCATAATGTAGTTGAAGGTGTTATTCTCTATTCTGTCAAGATTGTACAGATATATCACATTCAGGTGCTAATTCCGCCTAATACTAGGATACAATGTTTGTAGTAGTGCTTGATTACTAATGAGATTCAAGAACTCCCACATTTTAAATGCGGTTTGTTTAGTGTATCACCCCATTATTATCACTTAAGCATGTACCTTGTATTGTGTATTGGATTGGATGACGAGAAAGTCATGATGAATCATACCAAAATAGATAGGTAAGTAAAGGTTATTATTACTTGAGTGAATGAAGGAAGAAATAATACTCAGCATTCATAAACGGTGACCATGCATACCCTTATATTGTATATTGTTTTTACTTTAATGTATATTTTATATATAAACTGCATGTTTAAATAATTTCCAATTTCACGGAATCATTCTATAGATTAGTGGATAACTTGATTTGCAACTGCAACTGGAATAATGACTTTATGTACACTGTACACTTCAGACTTGAATCAAGTCCCTTGATTGTTGATGAAGTAAAATCCCTTATTAGGTGTAGTTATTCTTGGCTCAGTCTGCAATAATATTGATTTGATAACTGTTTTACTGAATATAAAATGATCGTTTCTTGTTTTCACCAGGACATCTTTTGTTTAGTATATACATACCCATTGTCCATTTCTATTAGAAAAGAAAAAGTATTCAAGAATCGTTCCTTGTGATGTCCACCTTGTCAAAATATGTAGAACTGTTTGTTAATCATAGACACTGAAAATAATATACCAGCGTTTGACAAGCCAATATAATACACATATAGCTAATGCATATAAGTAATATTAACTATTAACGGAGACTTTGAGTAAAATGAGATTACATTTATGTAAAATACTTCAACCTATGACGAACCAATCGACACAACAAAATGTTCATTAACGTTTCTTTTGATTGACACGAAAAAAACCCCTATCGAGCTGGACTATTCGATTTAAAAAAAAACTCCGAATCCTGTCTAAAATTCGTACCCTCTGACAATGAAAAATAAGGTGGTACTAAATCAATCTAAATTAATATTATTCATTGCCAGCTCTCCATATATTTTTGACGTTAAAACTACCTGTAAAATTTTCTTAACCCTCTGTATGTGAATTCCATATACATCACGTACAAATTTGCACGGAAAAGGCAAGCAAGGGCCTTTACATACCGGAATATGTATAAGGCATTTGTCAGCTAGTCTTTAAGGGATACCAGCGGTAATATTGTATAAGTTTTGCCATAAAAGTCACGTGTATAGAAATTAAGTAAAGTATTGAATTCATAGTTTCGTAGCTGTACATGATTACCAAATTGTAAGTAAGATAAATATTACGTATCAGCTAAAAATGCGGAGTACTTGTATCCAAAGATAGTAACTTTTATATTTAAAGGTACGATAATATGACATTGTTTATATAGAAAAATTGCAAATAAAACTAAAAGACAATTCCAAATTTAATGAACTATTCATTCTTTGAATTCATTCGTTTTTTACTTCTATGATAGAAGTTCTATCGTTTATCCTAAAGGCTAAGGAGTTCCCGTTAAAAAAATGCAATGTCCATCCTACTAAATGTTTTAGTGCTATGTCAGGTCCATGGGGAAAATCTTTTTCTCTCATTCATAGATTTGTTTTACAGCTGCCCATCAACTTTGTTTTTAGACTAGGTTCAGGTAAGTCTGTTCTGATAATTTAACGCAATATTTGATTCTGAAGCCGGTGATAATCTGGAATGGAAACACAAGGAATCCAATGTTAATAGAAATCATATCATAAATTTGACTTCAAAATTCAGATAAAAATTGCTTGTACATACTTAATTGCTCCTGCGCTTTGATTTGACATGTCTCATATTGTGTGACAAAATACTTCATTAAAATCCCACCCAAGGCAATTAATATTACAGAAAAATATACAACTACTTGTGCTAGTTGTGAGTTATCGTGCTGTCGCCGATGTCCACTTCCTGTCGAATTCGTGCTGTAATTAGAAATGTATATATACTTAACT
This sequence comes from Willowsia nigromaculata, assembly GCA_034700605.1. Taxonomy (NCBI): domain Eukaryota; kingdom Metazoa; phylum Arthropoda; class Collembola; order Entomobryomorpha; family Entomobryidae; genus Willowsia; species Willowsia nigromaculata. Next base: position 13,538 of record JAQIXX010002145.1, read on the forward strand.
ATGTATGTGGTACATTACATGTTGCCGACTGCATATTAATCAAACTGATTAGTAAATCTTCAATTAGTAATGGTTACGAGAAATAAGCATAAAAAGCATTTATTAAGAACATGGTAAGTTAAAAAACGCATGAAAGTGAACAAAGATTAAACATTTTAGAGCTGTTGATGTCGTGGCTAGCATAGGTACTTACTCTTCTTCATAGTCGTAGTAATCCAAATAATCATCTTCTGACGCATTAAGAATAGCTGAGGCAGTAGGTTTTGGCGATGTAGACGATAAAAGAATACTATTCACCATCTAACTATCAACGGATGTGTAAAAATGAGCATTACAGTCAGTTAACGAAGTAAACTAATGAAATATTGTCACTGCAAATATCATTTGTTTAGTGCTGCATTTAGCGCGTTTAGTGTTTAGTACGGTATTGACATCAAAGGTATTGCAATACATAAAACGAGCTGATGATGGTGGACGATGATGTTCTGACATTTTTGTTTGTTAAAACTTTTAAAATGATCTTTACCCGCTGTAAATGCAAGAAAAAATGAATCACTAAACAAAAATGATGATTACTTTTGCTGATCAAGATCTGCACGTAAACCCTTAAATCTATTGAAATTATCACCATCACCTCCGAAGAAGTCACAAAAACTCACAATAAACCAATGAGAACATTTCGGCACGACTTCATGGTCTGGAATACATCATGTATGCATTAAATTATTCATCTCCATTTGATAACTCAGACATTATCATTTTATTGCTTTATTAGCATTATGTCAAATGCAATGTAATACATTTAACACAACTCGTTTAATCACCCGATACTATAGAAAACCACCTTAGCTACGTGTACACACAGTGTAAGTGTTTTTTGTTGATTATTAGCACACTACCCAGAGTTCAAGTTAATGATAAACTGTCATCAACTAAGTTCTCGACCCACACCCACATATGCACTTGACGCATTTCTTCATGCTTTTATTACTGGGATTTTAGTGCCTGGATATTTAATAGTCATATAGCCTCTATATTATAAATTTATACTTCACGCAGAATGATAAGATTTTATGCTGCAACCGTGCAAAACAAACTTTCATCTACAACCTTGAATTCCGGTGCACACAGATAAGAAAATTTTGCTTTTTGAGTTAACCCTTGCCCTGTTAGATTTGCACCTAAATGTGCGTACTTCATATCTGTACCAAATCTGCAAAACAAAATAAAGAAGTCTCAAATAAATTTCAATGATTTCCTGTAAAGTCACTAATCACATAATAACTAAAATTTTAATCTAGCGAAGGACCAAGAGCTGGTAATGTGCACTGTTTATGTACCTAACGAGATTTGCACAGACATAAACGATCAAAGTTTTGTCTAGGCAAATGATTTTATTTTGCAGCAGTTACATACATACATTTCTCAATCAAAGGCTAGAGACTTAAACAAGTAAAGACTTCGTGTAACTCTGAAATTTATGTTATATAATACACACATCTCGACATCTCTCACCAATCAATGAAATCATACACCAATGGTGCACTATTACTGCAAAAGTAAACGCATAAGCTCAAGTAAACGTACAATGGACACAAATCTAGAACGTGGCAATCGTCCTCTTCTTCCTTTCAAATATTCAATCTGCTGACGCTGACAGTTAAGAGCTTTACTATACAGTTGTATCACAGACAGTTTTGTGTAGCAAAAAGAATAAAATTATTCCGGCGTTTAGTAGGTTGCATACAGATACCAGAGCATTTTTAAAGCAACGAAAAAAGGAATTCACACGATAACTGTTAGCGGTGCTAACCAATATAATATGTCACTTCCATTGTTTCATGACAGCTTCAACAAGTGATAGTCAGGCAAATTCATGGGACGCGACCAACAACAACCCAAGTGAAGTGCTACACAATTACACAGTATATGGTAACATGAAATTATGCTTAAATTTTCATTTTTCTGCCTCCAGACAAGATTTATTTAGAGCGAACGATAACCATTCATTATATTGTTTTGTCACTTGCTATTTTTGTATATTGATAGTGTGGATTTAGTTTTCTTGCTGAAAACACATAACACTAGATATATGATTGGATTATAGGGCTGACTGCATGTAAAATGTCCATAACCAGTACAGTGCAGTTTAACGCTGCAAACAAACTGCAAAATATTTTGACGTGTTCTTGGTTGAAATCAATGTTTTTAAAAGGATATTGACAAAATGCAAACCTATTGCAATTGTGGATATCCTCTTCTACACTGATCATTTATACACCCACGCCTAATGCATACCTACTACGAGTTACTACGAGTTACACACTTTAAGCACTGTCGTGGTAGAATCTTATTGTTATGATTTATCATGAATTTTTTATCTGGCAGAATATCCCTTTCGACCTTGCATCGTTGTGTGTCTACATTATTATAACTCCACTCGCTTCTCCCTAAACACATTTTGTACAAGTAGGTTTGTAAAAACATAATCCTAATATTCACATTATTAACAGAAAGGAAATACAAACACAAGAAAATAATGCGACTTTAAGCCATAATACATTCTGTAACTGCAAATGGATTCTTATTCTTTTCGAACATTTCAGCAGTTAACAGATCTCAACTTACTTGCCTGCATATGGTAAGCAGTAATATGTAGACAAATTAATGATATTAAATTAAATCATGCGTTCCTCCCAAAAGATTATTTTTACTCATTGTACAGACAGACAGAAATGCTGACTTGCAATGTAATTACATCGCACCGTTCGCATGCAAAAGCTTCCACGCGAGTTACACACTACATCACTGCGCATTGCAATTTTGTCAATTTTGTCAATTTTATCAATTTACAGCACTACTACTATGACTATGCGTTAAGTCAAAGACAAGGACAGGATTCATTTATTAGCGATTTACTGAAGATTGTCATCCCTTAGATCACCAGCTTTATGCTCATGCGATAGCAAAACCTAGAGACAGAAATTATTCAGTAGAATGCAGTATTCAACTTTGTTCCTACCAGCTATTACCTACGTAGATACATACATTAAAGACGTGCGTTTAGTTTATATTTTGAGACATTGAGCATGAGTATTTCCGTTGTTTTACCATATCTTCGCAATCCCAGTTTTCCTGTTTTCTAGCTCCACAGCCATCATCATGGTTTTAGTCAAAGATCATTATTAGAAGATATCACATTCATATCTTCTTATAGTAATCGTTAGTTTTAGTAACTTCAAACTTCTTTGTGGTATACCAGTGGCATCATATTGCATATATTTTAAAAAGATGAATGATTAATATTAGAAAAAATCATATCACTCAGCTATGGTCTATGTTGGTCTAAGAGAACGACGAATGATAATTCGAAATATTCTTGTCCATGACTCGCGTCATACATGTGGGTATGCGTAAGGAATGACACCATGTGAATGCAAATGGGAATGCAAATCAAGGTTATTTTTTTCAGAATTTTTGCATCAGAATTCAGGCATCAATGCATATAGTGGGAAAATACGCTGAAGCGTTTTTACTACAATGGTTTTTCTAAAACTGACTAGCATTGAGAAGTTATACACTTAAAGTAAGTGTCACTATTAGGATCGTATACGTCATACGTTCAAATAATATTTTGCCCAAGGGAACTTGTGCTTATACGATAATTATAGGAAGAACACTGTATTCCTAAGAGTTTCAACGATTTATCGAGTGTCATAAAAACATTATCACCGTTTTTAAAGCTGTATTGAATTCAGTAGCATTTAATCCAATTTTAAACTACATTCTTTAAAAAACTGAAAGTCTCACATGTATACAACGAAACTACGAAACTGAAAAGTGGAAACTAGTAAGAGAAGGCAACAGCCGAATTCAAGATTATATATAATGAACTTAGTTAGAACTTTTGCAATTCATAGATCACCTATAGATTTATCCCATACATTACATGCCTTGCATGAAATAATGAAAAACACCGATATAAAGTATTCTTCAGCGCCTCTACTTACAGTTAGAAAAACTTTTTTATGCAAATGTATGTACACGCGGCGTGGTCCATTTTAAAGATTTGTGAAATGAAAATGATCTAGGACTTAGAATAAAACTTACCTATTGCCTTGTACTGTTGCACTTATTTAACGCTAGCCATTTACATATTAACAATTTACTGCCAATTTGATCGTTTTTGATTGTGAACGCTCTTAGTTTCTCGATTTATCTAATATGTACATAACTTTTTATGACCGCTTCACATAATTACACCAATGATATCTTTTGATGAACAGTGAACTGACAACTATTATACAGTGTGCGGGAACACAGCAAGTAAATGTACTTATAAGATAACTTTAATATTTTCAATCAGAATCACAAGTACATCCAATTCTAACCCGATTACACAATTTCACAGAATAATTTTTATTTTCTGATAAACATTATGAAAAATGAAATCAATATATAACTTGAGGGTAATAAAAACTGGTAGTTGAAATTTAGTGTAGAATTAATCCATTCTGGCGCGGACCTTTCGAATGGTTACCTTATCGGGTTCACTGAAACATAAAATTGACAAATTATTATTATCATATTATTTAATATTTGTTTGGAATCATGATCATGTCATCTCATTTGTAACTCAAACTTACATAACATAGACCTTAGCTCCCCACCCTGAAATAGCATCGCGATCACAAGCATTTACTAACGCTTGAGATATCGTCTCAAACAGTTGATCTGGTTCCAGATTGGGTTCATACAAGCTTTCACACATTCCCAGCAACTGCTCTTCACAGGTACCCGACACAATGAAATCTTCAGGCTCACAAGGACATCCGATCAAATCAAATCCACAAATGTACGGTTCATTAGTTTTTGGCCTAAGACCAGCAATGACGGGCTCCACAAAATAAGGACCAAATCCGCAACCAATTCAAAGAATAAATAGTCGGGTAACATAAGATTCGATTACGAGAAACAGACTATAATATAATGAATGTCATGTGAATGTTTAAACAAAATATATACATATCCATGCATCATCCATGTAATAAAAACTAATCAAATAATAAAGAGATTTTTTTTGGCTTGAGTAGTTTGGCATTTACAAATCTACATTCATCCAAATGCAAAATTAAATTTAGCGTGTGCACGACACAACTTACCGGTGCTCATATAGAAGATTAGTTACCATTGCACTCAGAACTTCAGGAGACACTGCTCTGTTCTCACGAAGCTCATAGACGTTGGTTCTGAAGCGAAGTCTCTCGAATACAGTTTGAGTATCAGTTGCCAGCCCTGGGATACCGACGAAAAGTTTGGGTCCGATTTCAAACACTTTGTCCATGTCAGTTCCTATTGTTTGAAGCTGTACACCAAATCTTCTATCTGCTGCGATTGCAACGCAATTTTTTCCCTTCATTGCCACCACTGCGCCTCCATTGTACGCCAAAATCGACTATAAAGTTTCAAAACAAGTTTGTAATGTCAAATTCAAGGTTAAGTCGGGTAGTTTTTTGTTACATTCAGGAAAATCAATGGTATGGTTAGCGAAAAATAAAACAGTTGAAAAATATATATCTTACCATTTCGACAGTAAATACGATTCAATTGAACCCTCCTACTCCGTGATTAAGTTTTTTGTTTGTATTTTTTGCCAGAGACCAAGACACCTGTAAAGATAGTTCACACAAAAACAATTGGCGATTATTACACTTCATTGATAGTTGATAATGAAATTAAAGAAGCACACTTATTCGGACTTTCACCCATCACTAAATGTCAATGTGTAAAACACTTTGTATTTTCACAATAATCAATGTCACTCACCTTATAATTAAGTTTTACTTCTTCACAATAAAACAAACTAACATCAACTTTTCCAACCTCCTAAAGTGCATCATCATCTGTCATCTCCTCTCATGTAGCTACACACCAGGGTCCATCCATACAAAATGTTATTTTTAAAACTCATATGCAATAATATGTATGTTAGTCAGAGAGCGGCCCACCCACCATATTTCAGTTTAATTTATATGTGAAGGACCCCTTTCTCTGAAGTCAACAAAACCGGAATGTCTCAGCGAAACTTGAAACACCTGCGTTTGCTCCCAAATACAAATACTCTATGGGCCTCAACGATTATGGGATTAGATTACTGCTACTTACAACAAGCAACAAGCCAAGCAAAACAAAGACATTTCTCTTTGTCCCGTGAAGCGTGCTGCGTGCTTCACTTTTTCTATGAAATTACAAGAACTTGACACAAACCCTTTTGCTTTTCAGCTCTTTAGTTAGATAATTGAGATAATAATGAACAAAGTAAAAGTGACCAATCCAATTGAATAATCGCTGTAAAATCTGACATTTTTGGGCAAAATGAAAAGCATGTTATTGGTTTATGTACCTACAATTTCGAGAACAGCAAACAATAAATAATTACAAATGCCATTCTTTTATAGTGAAAGTCTCGCCAGAGATAAATAAAACTTTGCAATCGATCGGCTTTTGAAAAGACTTGTAAATTCACAAGTGTTACAGAGTGGGCCATGATGTCATACATTCACAATCCTCACTAATTATTCAAATTTTCAAGAGATTTCGTCCAAACTACAAAACTTCATTATAAATCAAAGCAATAGATCTAGATTCCTGCTCAAGCTCGCTGGTGGGTTTGGTTTATCATTTTGCTCCTCTTGGATTGCCCAAGCCGGGATGACTAATTATGTGTTTTTTATTTCTGAAGATTTCCTCTGTCCTTGGTGATCCTCCAATACCGACACCGGCAGTATCTGACATGGTTTTCCTGTCCTTTTGGGCCTTTGTGGGGTCTGCTTCATCATTATGGGTGCCAGTTTTCCCTTTAAGCTCCACACCTTTGTTCACTGCTTGTGATTTTAACATGGCCAACGCGAATCCAGTTGGTGGTTTCACTTAAGTGATGATCGCAAATTTAATACAAACGAAGCTGATATGTACAAAAAAATACTTTCATAATAATTGTAGAAAACGCGTGAATTTAGATAATTTACATTTTGTTTTAGCTTGTTCTTCCTTTTCCATTTCATTTAGCATTTCCCAACGAGCTAAAAACACTGCTGGGTCCCAATCGGTGTAATCTTCCCCATAAAATATTACTTCATTTTTCCTATCCCAAACCGGAACTCGTTCAATATCTTCTTCTGGTTCGTGTCTCTTTTTCTGGAAAAAATCTCGAGTCTCTGATAGTTTCTTCTCTGGAGCAACCTGCACCTTTCTCGAGCCTTTTTGCTTGCTTTTCCCCGACCGTGTTTTAGGAGCTGATTTAGATGTTGTAGGAGGGTCCCGTCTTATCCGAACTGAATCAATCATCTTTTTATATCTGTTGTTTTAAAGATAATCTAACGATTAGAATATAAAATTTTATCCCAACTCTGTTAGTCCGCATTACAAGTAGAATTATTTCAATGTCACTCTTTGGCGTATTTTACCGGAAAGAATCATAACACTCCATCGCATAGTACCTAACTACAATTATCAGGTACACATCCACTATTACATGGAATGAGGCAAATATACCATATCGTTTCAAAGGTCCATGTTCGGATTTTAACCATTCAGGAATGAGTTGCGTTAAGACTACAACAATAATGAATCTAAGGAACAGCCAGGTACAAGCAAGAAGAAACCGAGAAAAGTTGTGACTTCCCTGAGGACATTTTTCATGAATTGAGAGCACGTAAATTCTTTTGTTATTATTATCTTAAATAATGCGTATTTGTGCATTTAATGCAAACGATGAATGTTTACCATTCCATATGCTGCACAGATTATCATTACTCCGCTTACTACTTGCATGACGTAGCAATTCTTAACTTTTATTTTAATGAAATCAAATGGTGGTTTAGGCCGAAAGACATCCGATACTTCAACCTGGCAATAAAAAAATTAATCCAAGGGAAAGCATTATTTGAAAGCTATGAATTCTGTTTAACTTTTGATTTGTTAATGGCAGTGTAGTTCCATATTATTATATGCATGTGAATGTCTTTTTCGCGGTCCCTAATACGTACATCAAAGACAGGAGCATCTGGGTCAATATTACTAGTGTCACCATCTTCCAACTCCAATATATTAAAATCGACATTGCGAGTTATGGGGAACAAGTAGGATACGATACCACCAATCTAGAAATTAGAATTGTTTTCGATTGACGAGGAAAATAAAATTAAAGCTGGTGGGGGAAGAGCATCAGAGATTTAAATATAGACAACAATAAACGCTTAAAACACACATACAATATCACCGAATCCGGTCCATATGACCCCACATCTGCAAGAATAAAATTGCTAGCATAGAATACGGATACATTTTGTATGTGCAAATTATGCACCTGAATTCTAGAGGTTAATACCTTAAATCGCAGCAGCAACAGGGATTGGGTACTAGAAATAGCCTACCACTACACAAGTTGCACATTTTTAGTTTGTAATTGATACTGAGGTTTGCCCACTTTTAATTATGTATATGGTAATAAAGCTCTTTGAAGTCTTTAAGCATTAATTACGAAGATAGGATAACATTTTATTAAAAACGTCACAACGGTTACAATTTTTTACATTCGTTTAGCTTATAACTAAAACCACTAGATCGGTATCATGACTTTTGATGGATCTACTATCTACTTAAATCTTAACTTACAATTCATTGATTCATTCACATCGCCCACCACTTCCTCAAATCATGTTCACAAACTTGACGACATCATTACATGGAATTCGATAAAACACCATCATTCTATCAAGGAATAAAAATGAATAATTTAAACTAACTGCTACGAAAAGTTGGTTACAACTACCATTTAAGCAATTCACAATTGCAGTATTGGATTACGGTTAACCCATATCATGTCATACGAGTAAGTACAAAGTGAAACGGTAATAAAAATAAATTCCTTAGCCTATGGCCTATGATAATTTCGTGAGATACTTAATTACAGTTCATACAATTACTTAATTACAGTACATTTACATTGTTTGTACTGACGTCTTGCCGAATTGAACAAATTTATTAGACATTCGACTAAACTAATTTTGTTGAACTCACACTTGAATAATTAATTAACAACACGAGCTAAAAATCATTTATGAAATGATTATGCCTATGCCGACGAATCTGTCCCACCCTTGGTATTGACTGTGTCCTCATTAGGTTTATTGGAATGGCGGTATCCTAGAAAAGAAGATAGAAGTTAACAATAAGTTCAAAGAACTTGACGGATTTTCTATAAGATAATTGATAAGCTGCATAAATAACGAATCTAACTTACCAGCCTTTTTGGTGTAACGATAAATGAAGATTCCTCCAACAGCCATTACGACCAGTGCAACTGCAAGAAGAGGTAGAGCCCAGAGAAGAGTTGAGCTGTCTCCACTATCAGGTGCGGGAGTTGGCTGCGCATTGGAAACAGTGCTACAAGATGATGCATCAGTCACCCCAATGGTTGATGCTGCGGCCTCAGTTGTATTTTCCGTGGGGGGAGCAGCAGTAGCAGCATTGGTTGGAGCTTCAGATGCACTGGGACTGGAGTCACTGGAGAGTACTTCGGCGCTTTCATTTGCGATGGTGGGAGGATTCTTGGTTGTGGGGAGAGTGGTGGGGGGTTGAGTTGGCTCAGTTGTCCTCGAAGTTGGTGGCGTGGTAGGAGGTTCCGTTGTCATCCTCGCAATCCTGCCCTCCGCCTTAGTATTGCATACAAACTGAAGAATTTCGTCCGAAATCTGTGGGTCATATTCTCTCTCGCGTTCAGAACACCTATATGAATGTAAATATTTGTTATTCGGTGTGCTTAATTTTAATTATAGGGAAATATCAATGTATCCTTAACTTACTTTTTAAATAACTCGTCCTTATTCATCTTGTTTTCTGCTGCAGCGACTGATAAGACGCCGCATACCAGCACTGTCAACATCGTTATTCCTTGCAAGCACTCCATTTTGATTGCCCCAGGTTCCTAAAATATTCAAAGTTAAAACTCGTTAGCTTACCATAAACAGAGCCACGCCATTAGAATCTGGTAGGACTGATAAACCACGACACATTTAAAATGTATAAAGCTTAAATTTAGAAAAAGATTCCAAAAATGCATTAATTCACTTACTTACGATCACCAAATATGGAATACCACACACAAATTTATGAATAGCTCGAAATCTTGAAAGGACGCTAACCGAAACACACATAAATCGAAACTTCCAACCAGGTTTCTGTGTCAATTCAACTATCACAACCAGGACTTCAAATTACAACAGTACACTTTAATTAACTTCCAGAAACTGATGAATACTATCCACTAAAAATCAACAATCAATCCTTACAAACTTCCTTTGTAAACAAAATAAACGAAATGCAAGACTTATTATTTATTCAAGTTAAGTTGAGGAGAAAAACAATTACTCTCTGCTCTTTTTTTTAAAACTTAGAAGTGAAGGTGAAGGCGAACGTGACACAACGACACGAGTAGATTCTAAACAGCGAATGCAGTCCAACTTGGGCAGAGTGAAACAAATAAATGTCCAAAGCCAGCGACTGCACCCCTATAACTGCAGTCAAGAGCGCAACAGCAAAGTCGCACAAGTACTACTTCATCGTATTCCTAGAATTGCAATTGGTATAATAGGAACATACATCACAATCACAATACAGAACAACCATATTGTTCATATTGGGTAGAAACTAGAAAGCAGAAAAGAGGAAAGTTTGAAGAATTCTGTCGTATTTGCCTTAAGCTTCTTTTCATAGTCAAAGATTGTATATTGTATGCCAAGTTATGTATCATATTATGTAGCTTATTTAAAGCATTTCATTTCTGATTTGAGAGTTTTCAAGAGTTATGCATATGTCATAAACAGCAAAGGCAAACAGCATTCCATACCTCTATTTTCTTATGCAACACATATTTTTTTCTGTATAGTCCATTTGAAACACAACCGATGAGAGGGGTTACACATTTGAAGTCAAATGGCTAGAAAGTCACAAAAAGAACTTTCATCAATTTTATGTACTATTACAGCTTGCTTATTTAGCTGTATCTCTAATGCGAATCAGAGGAAATGGATATGCCGTAAAGATTACACTGACGATGTTTGAGGATAACTCAAACTCGCAGTGTCTGGTCGTTTTCCCTAATGCATGGGTGCATAAACGATTTTCGAATAAGGGAAGTTTATAAGGGAAATGTAATTGCTTTCATAGCGATGATATTGATGATGATTGCGATAAGGAGTTGATGTGAAAAGAGAAAATATTACGGCTAGTCATAACAGTGAAATTCATAAATATGCAAGATGAGAAAAGGCAAATATTTTGTGACAGTTTAAAGTGCAAAATATAAATATAAATTATTGCCGTTTCAAAGTTTTCACTCTTACATGGAAACGTGAGTCGGATTATCGGGTTTTATCAAGAAATGTACAGTAGTAGTCGGAGCGATTCGGCGAAACTTCATACAATCAGAAATAGAGTGCATGCGCAGGTTTCCGCACTTTTCATTAGTGACTATCACTAATGTCCTATCAAAGCCTTATAGTTCTTTACATAATTTAGAACGAGAAGTGAACAGGCTAAGTTCGTTTTCGACTTCATTTTAACGTTTCCCTAAAAAATATACACAATTTATGAGACTTCCTCAGTTTCCAAAACCAGTTATTTAATTAAAAAGAAGAAGGTCTTCAAACTTCAAACACACGGTAGACAAAAAAATAATTAAAGTAACAAAAATTGTGACGAGGTACCAAACTTTTTATTTCACAATATGAAATTTTATGCAATTTGAAAAGTTTCTACCGTACGAGATCGAAACTTTACCGTTGCATTTTTTAAAAACAACAACAGGTCTCCGGAGATAGTGGCGAAGTCGCCCCTGGAGGGTGCCATGGAACACATCAAAATCAAGCTTAAAAGAGAGGAGTGGAAATGGGATAATCAGATAAATAAATCCAGGTAACGAAGTTTAGCAAAGCAAAATAATTCATTCAAATACCAATTCATTATTGTACCCTAAAAAGAGACCACTAAATACTAACGACAGCCACCTTCATCACCTCCATAATTATTATGATTTTCTTCATCATTTGTTGAAAACGCAAGCGCTGTTTTTCCTTTGACGTAATTATTGCATGGAACATGGCTCTTTTTATAAACAACATGCCTACCCACCTGTGTATATGGTAGCTAATACCTACTATCCATTTTTTAAGAATATGCGCGTCGCCAATTAAGGATTTCTCATCCCGCCTATGTTAACATTAACATGGGCAGACTATGAAACCGACAATTGGTGAAGTGAATATTCTAAAAAAACGGACTCTAGGATACTTTCGTATTTGTCATCCTACTATAAACACAGTTTGCATTGTCCAATCTCTATTTTATGTAGTGAATATTAAGTGATATTATTGAGAATATTATTACACACTCTGTCTGTCTTTAAATTTGAATTTAAATTTTGAAATTAGCTTACTGATAAACATTCTGAATTTGTTAACACCAAAGATAGCCGTGCGTGCAAAAACGAAAATCAACTTCACGTCTCATCTTTTCTCCCAATATCCCTTCTCTTCGTCTCTGGCAGCCCAGAGCTAAACCCCAAACCCAACTAACTTGTGTAGGTACAAGCCCTCAAATGCAAATCCTACGTAATCAAGTTCCTCTCTCTACTGCCGGCCGTTTGCAATACTTCAGAGAGACTTTATCTCGGTAAAAAGATCGGTATAGTGGCTTTGCGATAATAATTTAATGCTGAAAATGCACATTTTTTATACAATTATCGTCAACGCTTTATTTTAGTATTCATTTATGGTGCGATCCTGCAATTTCGCAGGGAAACTTGTCAACTGCATATAAAGCTTACCCTATCTGTCACAATAATTTGCAATCATAAATCTTGTTATGCGGTAGCTATTCCTGATATGACGTTTATAACACAGTCATGAAGTAATTGTACAAAGTAACACAACACACATGGACTTATTTAACATAGTAAAATGGCAAATAAATGTTCCCCGAACTTGATATCGAAGAGCGAAAGACGGATCACCCCATTTTTTGATCAACAGACATTTTCCAGCAGTCCATGAATAAAAATCTAAATCTCATCACAAATTTTCGTTTCCTTAATCTTAAACG
>JAQIXX010002146.1:0-26698 GCA_034700605.1 Willowsia nigromaculata
TCGACTGAATTGAGAAAGTCATCTCTGAGATATGGGGTATCAAAGTTGGGGCATCTTTTATGGTACAGCCTTCGTAATTCATTTACTTTCAGAACTAAAGTGTTTGTAGAATTTCTTGCTATGCATTCTAGTATGCATCTTTTCCGAATGGACTCGGAATAAAAACACGTAACGTTGGTTGGAGGTCACAACGATTATTGGTTTTGATGGATCACATCGCTAAATCGCACAGCCATCACTTCATTTCTGTACTTTTCTATTACACGTGTACATTTTTTCATTAGGTTTGATTGATGTTTTCAGGTAAGACTAGTCGAGCCCATGCAGAGGGATTCTAATAACCGAACGTATACCGTACAGTACTAACGGATCAACATTGTCTCCTCTTTGTGATTAAAATTTAACCCATGACATATTGTAGTGCAGTGCCATGTATGTATCTTGCATTTTTAACAAAGATACTTTACATGTCAAATTCCACTCCAAAATGACTACAATCATTGCCAACATTTAGCCAAGGCCAAGTTTCTGCTTTTATTCAGTCCCTGCATGTAAACTATCTTGCCTAGAGTCTAAACTATTGCACTCTCTTCGAAACTTTAAACTGGGAGATATTGTGTACCTGTATCTTTAATGGTGCCAGTTTTTGAAATGTATATACCTTCTGAAAAAGATTACCTTAAGTTTCCTTGTCATGTGTGCAATGTAAGTGCTTATTAAAATTCTAAAAGTTTTGCAATAATCATTATTACAACGTCATGTCTTCATTCTTTTATTCAAGGTTTCCAATGTTTTTTTAACATTAAAAATGAAATATAATTTACTTCCTTCAGTTGCAAACTTGCAAATCTTGCATGTTCTGAGCACAAACATAATTTGACACCTCTTTTCCAGAATACATAGCAAAAAGACAATAGTTTTCTAGAGCGCAACTAGATATATGAATACAAATATATTTTTTTCAATAAATGGCTGTACTTATTGCATGCAATGTATATAATTTTGGATAGAAACAGAAGACAAAGAGGCAATCATATTATTTGGGTCTGTTTCACAGAAATATCTAACCAATAACATAAATGAAATCTTATCTTTGATATGTGGCATTGAGTGTAGAGAAAGTCTTCGAAAATCAAATAGATTGTTACGGAGTTACGAACATGACAATGACACCCATAAAATGATAGAAAACGTCCGCCGGAAGGAAATTTGTTAGATTGCTCTGTATTCATTGCCGTCTACCAAACATATAGACGTTTTCTTCCATCCAATAGTATCTTTGCTCAATGCTTTTTCCCTCAACACTCCACAATTCCCTTCTTTGTCTCCTCCATCATCACCTTCAAACGAAAAGAGATACTTTTCCGTCTTTCTTCATCATGACGTACTTGACGGCACAAAAAACTTGTCGAAATAAGTTTTTCTCTGAAAAAGTGTTTTATTCGACATAATACAAATAGAAGACTCGTTCATTGGATTGCACTCGACGAGTGCAGATAGACCTATGGTGTGTACACAAACTTCTTGTATTGCTACTAGTTCTAATACAACGGCTGAATGAATGGCAATTTTGCAATTTTCCGAACCGTTGCATTTCTAGAGAATATGGCACAATAAGGTTCAAACTGGCCAAGACATCGCTACAGTTGCAATTTAGATTTGTCTCACGTTTTGCATCGTATCTTCAGAAGTACATATGGACTCATTTGCAATTTAAAGAAGCTACGAAATGCCCGCACACACGACTCTTACTACATGTGCAAATAATTTCTTTTTGTAGAAAAATCGAGAACTACATAATATTCCTTAAATCTACTTTTGAACATTTTTTGGTGTCACTCTGCCGTTTTCTCTAGTGAGTTCGCCACACTTGCTGTATATAAAGGAAAATGTATTGGACTCATGAATTTACTGGAAAATTATGTAGTTCAGCCTGCAAAACGGATGACCAACTGGGGAAACGAGAGACTGTGGAATTATTACCAGTCTAGCAATTTCATACTCATGAATTGCATGGTTTTATATTATCCATTCATTTTATACTCCAGCTCCAGCTGTGTCACCAATGTTGCCTGTTTTTTGTTATATCAGGAGACATAAAGACATAATATTTAAAGTCATGTGTTTAATTTGTATAACCATGATAAGTGGAAACATATATGTGTAGGTAGTTGATGTGTACGCCCTTCACATCGCGGTGGTAGTTCTCCTACTGCAATCTTTAATTAATGACGTTCATGGGTCACTTAACCCATTTACTAAAAGAAAAGGAAAAGCAAAACTTGGGCCGAGTGAGTTTCTTTCTTCATTCTCCTCCATCCAACCAAACATTTTCCACTTCTGCTCCATTTTTTCCAGCTCAAACAGGAAGAAATGGAACTCAACTTAAATGGAATGAAATGTTACAAGTATGTACTGAATGGTAAGATTACTCCGTACATGTGACCAAACCAACATGACGATACTCGTTTTTGTGCTGACTTTAAAAGCTGTATCATTTACGCAACAACTGTGAAAAAAGTCATTTAATTTTCCTTTATGACCATAAGTAAAGCAGGAACCGTACAGACATGACTTTTGTCCCTTACGGTCACAGACAGGAGTACACAGGTTATTTTTTTATGGGCTGTTGTGCAACACGCGAATAATGAGCGTGTAGAGAAATTAAACTTTCCCTGACTTTCTCCCACACAGCTCCTCTTTCACTATTTTTTGTGATGATCATTATCATCGTCATAATACAACCATAAGCTAAGCACTGTAAGCTGGTCGTAAAATGTTTTGAAGAAAAAAGTTCATTTCCCTCTTTTCTTCTTCCTTTCTTCTCCTTTTATTATATTTACGTACTTCATAATGGGAAGTCAAGGATAAATGGAAGGTACAGCCATAATATGTCCTCCTAACGAGTAACATAATATCACAGAATAAGGTAGGACCAGAAGAGAGCAATAAGAACAAGTAGAGAGAGAGAGTAGAGTTCACAATGTATGTAGAAGTGGGAACTTGAGTACACGTCACTCATTCAATCTATCCTCAAAACAGACAAAAGTCAGTCAGTAAGTTTCTCCTTCCACTCGCAGCTTTGTCTTCCACAGTGACAAACTTTTCCCCTTTCTTTTTCCTTCTGCTGCTACTCATTTCGTTCCATTTCACTCCCTTGCTGGCTATATCATCATATCATTCAAAGCAGCAAGCTGTTGTGGAATAGTGCGTTATGATATAATGTTGGGTTCCTTTTGCCATGTATAATTACAGAGGCGTGAAAAGTGATGATATTTGGCAGCAACGGTGGTGGCATTGATGATGATGTCTTGGATCTTTCTCCAGTCAACCGAGTAAGATGAATGGGTTGACTTCTTGGGAGACGTTTCATTTCATCAGCATTTCCCCTTTTTGATATCAACAAAGTGTTTGGAGCTACTCATAATATCTATAATATATTTTATTAAATTGATATTATGTGTAAGAAGGAAATCAAGCATCTATATAAGGTCGCAACCTTTCACGAGCGAATGGATATTTGAGGAGCGACAGAGAAGAGTGCACTTTTCCTCTCACTTTGTGTCGATAATGATATGGTGCTTACTGCTCATATGATATGATGATGTTATTTAATATTTATCGTTCTGCTAGTGCCACTTTCTCTCCTCTCTCAAGAACAATTGAGAGAAAAAGTAGAGCAATGGCTTACAAAAGTGCTTTATTCATTCATCATCGCAAAATGGATTCGTACGTAAATGAACTAGTGTGTATGAATTCGCCATATACAAATAATCCACATGCTTAAACTTTTATATGAACATATTGAGATACAATTTTTGTATTATCATTAATTTATTATTCAACGGTGAATGTCATGAACCGGTAAGTGTAAGATTTGATTTTCTGAAAAAAATACGCTATAGAAATTCAATACAGCCCAAACTTAAAGAGTAATAAAGCTTAAAAATGGGTCGCGCAAGTTCCAAGGGTATAATTCTGTGAAAACAGGTTATTTATAATGATTAATTTGTGATTGTTTTTATAGAGTATAGTTCCATACAATTAATGTGGCCTGGCACGTCACAAGATAAAGCAAGATCGGATTAGTAAAAATAATGAAAAGCAGTTTGATCTCACCTTGATTTGTAGCAAACAGAAGAATTATATAGGGCACGCTGAGAATCCACTTGGTGCAGCGGATTGATGTGGTTTCCCAGCATCTGAAAGCTTGTTCCATGATGATGATTGTGTTTTGTTGTTTCTGAGTTGCGAATCCTCTTTACCACTTACTTATTTAGAAAATATGTACAATTGTAATTATTCTTGTTACTTCTACAAAGCTGAAAATTGTTTGAAGTGTCACACATGAAAAAACTTGTAATTAAATGTTAGTTCGTTGATCTGTTGTGAAACAATGTTTTTCACGTGTGACTAACGCAGATATGTCACTTGCACACAAATTAAGTCATCACTTTTGTTGAAATTGTTTGTATCACATAATATAACGTCCAATCCACATGATAGTAATGAAATAAAATCTTTTCTTGCTACACTACCTAGTCTAGTGTTTTTGTCATTACACCACATTGTATATGGAGTCATCTTAGTTGTTAAAACATTATTATACTTGGTGTCTACAATTAAATTTTTACAGCATGTCGTATATCATGAATCTCCGTCCATTGATAATGACGAGGGATGACAAAGTGTTTCACCAGAAACTTTTCAATACCACCTGAAAATAAACAAAAAGCATTAGAAATAACAATTGCTCAAAACGTTTTAGCTGCTATTAATATGGATTGTTCATCACGCTGTATTTTCATTTAAGGTTGTGCATCTACTTTTTCCAATTTTCTCCGACGTATTTGAAATTCTTATGTAATATATAAGGCACACCTAATCAAAAATATTCAGAAACGACCAATTTTGGTCTCTCTTTGGCCGAATAAATAAATATAAACGCTCATGCTATTCAGCCTTCTTATGATTATTATGTCCAATTTGTCATACGTGGACCTAATTACTACTCGCTCCAGAGAACGAATCATATAGGAAATGCGGACGGCTACATACATGAGCGAGGGTTGCACAGTGTGGCTACACTTGTACACTTTTATTTGTACTAAAAAGAAAAAGGAAATCCATTAAGTACAATTATATAAAATACATAAAAGTTGCCCGTAAATCACCATCAGTGGAATCACTGAAGTCAACATCTGCCCATTCTCTGGTATATATACTAAAAACGGTGTACCGTGTGTACTGATGTAAAGAAACCAGAGCAAAATTACAGCCTCAATATAATTATAGTGACAGGCTTATTTCTTGTTGGAGGATGCAAAAAAGCTTTATAAATAAAGCGTTTTTCTCTGCAAATGAAACGTCCTGCTAGGAAATTTGTAAGCAAAGTTGTTATTTGAGCCAAAGGAAAAGTCTGTGAACAGTTTTGGCGTTACAGGAAAAGTGAAAGCATAATAAGTTTTACAAAGCTATTAGTGTTTTAATGTTCATACACAAATGCACTTCAACCATGTCTATGGATGAGAACGTCCATGCAGTTGGTTCTTCCCTGCAAAAAGAGCTACTTTTTATAAATGGAACATGTAATTATGACATATATGTTTATTATTGTTTGGTCTGTTCAGAATGCTTTTTTGGTAGTCTGCATGCAGTGTACATATGAAACTGCAGTAGGTATGTGATGGCCATGAAAGAAAATTAACTTTCTGTTTTTCCTGATCACTCATTTTAGGTAGAATAGTATTTACGGTTAGCTCATAACTGGTGATTCAATGATAGCGGGGAACCTGAAAGTCGTGCCTATACACACGTGTACTATAAGTAGTGTCATAGTATTAGAAATTTGCCAGGTTTCTAGCGTTTTATTTAGGCCAAGTAACATTAAATGACTTTATAGTTTTTAACTAAACATTTATGCTGCTGCCATGAGAAATTTATTGGTATAATGGTGTCGTCGATGCTTCCTTATTGTCCTCGATGAATTCCAATTTTAACAAAGGTGTGTAAGATTAGAATTATCATTCATTAATTTTAACATCTCGATTACCTTGTTGGGTGAAATTTAACGAAAAAATGCCTGTATGCCAAAGGAAATGGCTATAAGTTAGGTGACATAATAATTATGCATCAATGTATCCAACACTTCCATAAATGATAGACACAACTGGAGAAGGTGATAGTTAATGCATATTGTTTTGTTATATTTTTGTAGCGTGTGTGATTCATTAATGAGATTCAAAAGCTATAGCAAAACTCCCTAATCGACTGAGTTTGTTTGCTCTGCGTGATGAAAATTGGATTATAAGTGTAGAGAAAATGTAATAGATTTTCGCTATTACTTTTTACCTGTTTTCCTCTGCACCATCATGGTAATATATTAAACTAGTTAAATTTTTAGCATATAGTATGTGCTTGACTGTCATGTTACACATGCAATTTACTTGTAAAACAGCTGCATAATAAGCTTTGTGTAATAGCAATGCAACATCCACAACTCAAGTAATCCACTCAATTTTTTTCTGGTTAAAACTTTATCATTATATGTATCAATTTTTCACGTAAACTGTTTCCGCTTTGTAAATCTGATTAATAACAAGTTTTGAAGTTATGGTCATATGATTCAAGCCTACATAAATACATTATGAACATTAGAACATTCAAAATTTATATGCGGCTGGAAGGTTGGAACTAAAATAACTTCACTATCATATTCTTACAATTTTTATGCAAAATACACCAAAGCTACCAAATATGGAATCTCATATTATGGAATGTTGAGCATAAGCAAGTTGAGGCATGAATGGGGACATCGAGTTATTTTAGTACTATCTATGCATGCTAATTACATTTTATAATTATTTTTAGTTCAACGAACTGTAAATATTCTTCAAGCAAACCACATCAAACGTGAAGAAAAAATTAATATTAGTACTTGGGACGCCGGAGGCTATTATAGTTTTCATCCGTTTTTCTCTATAATAACATCAAGGTATTTAGATCGTCTCAGTCTCGCCCAAGCTCCAATAACTTTTCCCTCTTGACGGAGCAAGGACATTAATTTTCCAGAAGAAAAAGTTTGTTTTGTGGGTTGCATAATTTGGAAGAAAGGAGAGCAAAAGTAAAGTAATTTTCAATTATCACAAACTATATGTGCAAACGTCTGTCGACCCAGAGGGTTAATTACTTATTTATCATAGCCATGAATACAAGAGGAAAGTACAAGGGAGACCAAACTGGATATTTTTGGCAGTTTTGGTGACATATTTTCTGCAAAGTAAAAAAATAAACTTGCTTTCACCACTGGCATACATCGGACTGTACTGTGTAGTAGCTGGTTATCCACTTAGTTTTGTTCTTTATTATAATTTGATGATAAAAAGAAAAAAGTGATACTAAACTGGATCGCTACCCAAGAAAATAGTTTAAGTAAAAGCTATACTTTTATTATTATCGCATATTATGCTTGTTACAGGGTTTATTCGTCATGAAATGAAATTGAAATCCTCCATTAGCTTAATGCACACTCCACACCAATGAAAAACCATATCATCAAAGTTGGTCGTTTACACGGAAATACAATTTAGTGAGATGGCCTTGCCAGATTCGGGTTCGGAGAAAGCATACTTCACATGTCCAAGTAAATATGTACTGTATATATATGTATTTCTCACAAATTCTAATATAAAACATTTTGATTGGAATTCACTGTTACAACACAACGGTAATGTTCATCACATCAACAACAGAATTGGAAATATTACACTTTCCTGGAATTAAATATCAATGGATCCAACATCAATGGGTATTTCCCCACTCCCACTCATTCTCCATTTAATAATGCGAAAAACGAAGACAAGAAAATATGGATTAAAAATATGCCAAAATACACACTATGAACCTGGGAAGTAAAAGTAGTTTTGCAGTGTAACATACCAACTTTCCATACATGCTTTGCTAGCTAAATAAGCTGGCTTACTCTGTAAAGAGATAGGCACATACAATTCACTCATCTTCGCTCTCTAATAAAGGCTTAGCTAATAAAGACTTGGCTAATAATAGCCAAAAAAAGACGAAGAAAAGACGACTTATTACGCATTCCACCCCTTTCATCCACCAACGCGGTAATATCCGCTTCCTTTTACTTGATCGTTTTGGATTTGCTACTTCCACATTCAAACCTGCCTCATTATCGGGAAGTAGGAATATAAAGTGGTATAAAAAGTATATTTACACTCAAGTGATTTGTTCATACTCAATCACTCAACACCAAAAGAGTGTTCTTTTCAATGCGATTGCATCTTTCAAGCAATACTTTATTGGCACGTAGAGCCATATATAGAAAGTTGAAACAATAAATGTAGAATACTTCCTTTTACCAGAACATAGTAAGTTATGGATTATGAAAATGATCATGTCTGTAATCAAGGATGATGATTTTCAACTTTTCTCTAGTTTTATGATACATTAAATTAGGAAAAGCTCTTTCGCTGTGTGAAATACATGATCTTAACATTGCTAAGTTAAAGTCAAATTGAAAGCAGTAAAAACTGTATTGCTCCACAATTGTAGAGAACTGCAAAAATCGTTTACCCTTTTCCGTAAAAGAAAGTCACGTTGCGCAATATGTACGAGTGATTGACTAGGGTATATTGACACTTGAATGACCTATATGTGTCTCTGTACCAGTGCCTTTGCAAGGAAAAAGAAAAGAAGTCGACGAGAACAATATGTTATTGCTTTTCATCGGAAAAAAATGAACAAAAAGGGAAAATTTTCAAACTGCTTGACATAACTTTTTCTCCAACAAAAATCTTCAATTTGGATTGTAAATTCATAAAAATATAGGTAAATCCCATATGGTTTAATATCACTTATCTCAAATTCTAACCAAGACTCTATAAGGCAACAGTTCAAAGTAGGACAGATTGTGTCGACAAAAAATTTCACTCCTTTTCCTTGTTCTTCTCGTTAAGCAATCTGGATTTTTACGACAGGATAGAAAAAAGTTTTCAACTAGTTAGCAGTGGTTTCGTTTGTGGTTTGTATAATCAGGGACGATGAGGGACGGACCAGAAAAAAAGGAACAAGGTACATGCATGCTCAATCAAATACGTGCTGGTTGGTTCAGTACGCTGAAATAAGAAGTTTTTAAAACAATCTGTACGTGTGCATAATATGTTATGTTTAAGAATACTCATTCTTACTCCCCCTACTATATTAAATTTCTCGCTTCTCAGATGAAACAAATTTGCAGACTAGATTCATAAAAGCAGCTATGTGCTTTTATTGCAGGATATTATTGCAGTACAATGTAGTACAATGTGTCTCGCAAAACTTCAATACTTGATTATTTCCTATTTTTTTCAACCTATTTTCCTACCTATACATGGTGGTAAGGTAATGTGCTGTGTTCTAAAAATAAAGCATTGGTAACTGGAAGGAAATGAGTGACTTTCCGTAAAGCTGCACAAATTATGTTCAAATGGCGATAAAATCGTCACCAAGCTATTTTTGTTGATATTTGTGTTATGTATGTATATACCTAATTGAATTTGTTTGCTGTCCATAGTTCGTAAAACATTCATTTTACTTCGAATGCGCCAACTCACATATAAAGTGTTGATTGATTAATTACTTATCCAACAGCTATATGTATAAAAATGCTAAAAAGGTCAAACAAAGAGGACTGGTTTTCAGCTCAATTGCTTTGTTTTCTGTAGATTTTCTCTTCTAGCGGTTGGTGACCTCTTGAAGTTGTTTTGAAACAACAATGTATACCATTTCGTAATTCCAGCTACTACATAGATTTTTGCTGACGTGAGCAATAATTGATAGTTGCAAAATTATATCCTATTGGCAAATTCCATGGTCGATACAATATAAACGTTCCACGTTAAGTATAATACGGTTCAAGTTAACTTTTCAGTATATGTTTTGGTAATCATTTTGAAAGACAAACAAGGGCATTCAGCTAACATGCACCATGCTACATATTCTTGTGAGTGTAAGTATTTGTTTTTGCAGACATTATTCAAATCTCAACTATAAAGTTGTTGAAAGTCACGTTGCAAGTTGCACGCGTTGACAAAATCACAAGGGCATGCATAACATTACAGAAGAGAGGAATACGTCAAATCTGTCTTAGTATTGAGCGGGCTAGTTTTCATAAAGTGCCAAATTTTAGCTACCTAAATGCTTTCGACATCACAGATTTGTCACAATCAAATTGAAATGGATTCCTTTTTATTGCCTGTCGAAAATAGATTGAACTCATTTCGTTATGTGATCTAGCAAATATTGACATTCTATTATTTAAAGTTCGCTAAATAAGCCCATACCTATAAATTTACGAATGTGCTCATACGATTCGGATTAGATCATCACAATCCAATAAATAGTTATTTGATTGCTAGCTAGTAGACAGTACACTCAACAGAGTACTTCAAAACGACTAGAGAATCGTCACAGGAGCTTATCTGTAGCAGCATTTACTTCTCCTTTTCATCCTTCCATCCCACGCAAAGAAAATTGTTTTGACAGACATCGAGGATATAATAGTAAACTTGAACTTTTTGTTATAATTTTCTTAGAACTTTTCTCGTTCCTGTCCAAAGCTTCTGATTTGCTTTCTCCTTCAGATACGGTGGCTTACATCACAAAACTATATTATGCTTAATCATTATCGTGGATTCACAACTTGTCCTGATGTGCTATTTATAGCTTTATGCAATAATTCAAATAATCCATTCCGTCCCCTAAAATCTTATTCAAATCCAAACCTTCAGGCATGATGGAAGGCCCTTTCATTTTTTATTCACGCCACTTGAATATCTGATTCTCATCATTACAAAGGATAAATACGAGAGAGGGAAGTTGCTCTCACATAAAGAAATATTGTAAGAAAAGAGGGAAAAAGTTCTCATATTTTTTGTTCAAAAGGTTCATCCTTTTTCTGATACTTTTGTGATGATGATAATATAGAAATAAAATATATAAGTTATAATCCCCGAAACGAAAGAACGAGAAAGTCTCTTTCCTTCCCCTATTTACCTATGTAAGCATATTTTTAGCAGCAGCAGAAGCAGCAGCCATTATGAATGAGCCAATAAAAATAGGTACTTCTATCATCGCCGGAAGAAAGAAAAAACATTTCTCTCTGCTCTTTTGGTTCCTTTTTAGGTTTCACATAGTATTCTGATTTCACTACGCATTTTTTTCTTTGTACTCATCTTATACAGATTTTAGGAGAGCACCACATAAAAAATGAAGTGACAGTTTGTTGACCTGCCCACTTACTTATAAATCCTATTTATTCTCTCGAGCAAAAAAAAACTCTACTCTTTCCAGTTTTCCTTCTGCTTGTGAATGAACGGAAACATTACTTTGTAAAAATATATATATTATAAGTTGAATGAAAACAAGAAAATGAAGAATTTCATTCTCCCTATTTCAGTTCGCCTTTTTTGACACTCTGAAAGATTCATTTCCTTGCCTTGTTGGAAAGTGCAAATAAAAAATTGGTTTGATTAGATGGTAAATCTATATGTATGTGTGTACACATACGACAGCAATTCAGAGAAAAATGGAGAATGAGAAACCAATCAAAGAAGAAATGGCTTGTTTGGAGGGAAGTAAATGGTGGAAAAGAAAAAAATGGCTTCCAGCAAAATAGGTAACCACGTACGCACCAACAACCAAAGATGTTGCTTCATATCTAGTTATGTCAATGGCAAAACTAGAAAAAAAAGTAATCACATAAAAAAGAATCTCATTTACGGTAAAAGCGCACATAAACCTACCGTAAAAGGATACAAACATTAACTGGCAAACGTTTGTCCTAATCGCAAAATGGAACGAGGTATTGATATTGATGTTACCGTTCTTGACTCGTAAGTATTGGATATAATGCTTCAGATCTGGGGCGACAAGATATCTTGCACTTTTTGATGTAGAACATCTTCACAAAAGTTCCACAATATATCTCATGCATGTAATACGCTAATTACGAATCCACTGTGTCGTCATTCTGTTTTGAAATACATGAGAGGTACAACACAGAACACTAAATAATATAAAAGGATGGTAAAGGTCACCTAAATATTCTATGACCGCATTTTCTATTTATTCTCCAATCCACTGTTACAATGCAACCATGAGCTAGTAGTGCTAACAAAAGTTCCATGAAGTAAACTTGACAAAGACAAACAGACTTTCCTTTGTGTTTTCTTCATGTAATGTAACGGTCGTCCCACCTCCTTCTCATTTACACTATTTTTTACTGTAATGCACTTGTATTTTTTATTGTATTACCCATTACATATCCGTACACATATTGCATTAGAAAATACTATAACAGAAGGTAGAATGTGTATTGTAAATGGTCAGCTATAAATATTTGTGGCCATAAACGTGGAAAACATAGGGCCACCATGAGCAGAAGAAGAATCATTGCAATAAGCTCTAACTTAAGCTCTCCTTTACTCTCTTTTTCCATACTTCAGCTTGCAATTTTTTTCAACTTCCTTTGCAAAACCATTCGCGAATTTTTCAAGAAAAAAAAAACAATTCCAGGAATGTACCAACATTCTCTTCTCTGTTAGTAGCAATGTGCAGCCCATCAACATGTTTACTTTGTTATACAATGTGTACCACCTACTTTATAACGGCTATTATTACAACCCACACATATTATCCGGTGTGAGTAAACTCCTACCATAATGTAAAGCTCTATCAGTGGAGAGTGAGTTACACTTGAGGCAAGCACAATGACAGGAGAAGAGATAGAAGTACCCTTTAGATGACTATAGTAGCCCTCCATTTTTCGCTGAATAACTCTCATTCCTCCACTACTACCACCTCGACTGCACTGCTGCTTCTCCAGAGAACAGAGACACTTCTCATCCTTTCGCGCACTTACTTTTCCACCTACTTCTCTTCTCTCTTCACAGGATAACATAAAGCGTTGGAGGGTTGACCCGGATAAATAAAGCGTGAGCAGGAAATATATCATTTGAAATGTATGAGGAGTTCTCTCCCATTTTATTATAGATAGCTTATGAGTATAGACCCGAGTCTTATACTATCCAGATAGATAGGTACGCCACCCAATACAGACACATATTCGATTCGAAAAGGAAAGTGATTCTTTTGTAAGTTTGCTGTAATTCACTGTGTACAATTTCGTCGTTTTCTCTATAGCCAGTAAAAATATATGATGAAGGCTGTAAGGGTTTGCCATGTGCCCTGTGTTCTCTGTCTGGGCTTCCTTTTTTATTTCCGTTACGATCGACCATTACAACTCTGCTGGCAAAATGAATTGTTGTTTGTGTGGAGTGTAGAGATGATGATGATTAGACTCTGTGGATTTAATGCGCTAAAAACAGGCATTTTAAGCGCATATATATGCACGAAAAAATGGCAAAATATGCGCTTAAATATGCACTATAAAATCACTCAAAAGTCACTTTGTTCATCGACCATATCAATTTTGCCTTCAAAAATCGCCATTTTCTGCTTCTAAACAGTCTAAGCCAACGTAAATAGTTTTCATTTGGAAGAATCAGTGCCTAAAATGCCAAATAACATTGTTTGGTTTTGCAAACTTACTTAAATTTTTCATTCTGCATAAATCAAACCACGTTCTGAAAAGTTTTTTTCCTGCAGAATAATATTCTTTTTAAATTTCCAGCCAAAACTAAAGCGTTTTGACATAAAATTGAGCAAAATTTTGTTAAAATTTTATGAAAACCTTTCAAATTTAGCTTAAAATAAGGATTTTTACCCACATTTAGTGTAAAATCTTCAATTTTGCTGAAATATGCGCTATCATATGCAATATGCATGATCCGTCCAAAATATGCAAAATATGCAAAATCAACATAGGTTTAAACGACTCCTCTTGAAGTGATTCGGATACATACTGAAGCTCAGAGTGATCAGAGTAAAGATAAAAAACATGCAAAATCCTTAAATCACAGAGTCTAGTGATGATGATACTATAGTGATGCTAAAGAAATGCATAAAAGACCAAAAGAAGACGATTTATGATGATAGTGGTAAGGGATTCCTCTGGATTCGCCTCTGTTTCTTCTGTTTCTTTCATTCTACTTTGCTTCATCTATTACCCCTGTGTACATATTCTTTATGCTTTTTGTACATTTTCAGGATCCGATGAAATCACAAACTTTTTTCTCTCTTTTTCCCTTCAGCAATCACATTTATGTGATGATTGTGGGTATATTCGATGGTAACGATGAATTCTTCTAAGGTTCACCTACAGCAGAAGAACTGGTGGATAAACGGTGTTACTGAATGAATGTATAACTTTAACTTACTGCACCTATTCTTTTCATTCAAGGGTACAAAATGGATGGAACTTCTACCTCCGTTTCATTTCTTTTCTTATTCTTGAGTCAGTGGCCATGTCTTCATGCTTCAAAGCTTTCAATGCTCCAAAACCACGAAAGCTGAGATTACTTTGAAATTTTTTAAATAAGAGAAAAAGTGAGAAGTCGTTTCTTTCCTTAAATACATACAGCGATCGCCATAAAACAGAAAACTCAAGTTTTATCCTTATGTCAACAAGTTGCGGAAGCTAAGGTCTACTAAGATTAGGCTCATGGTTATTTAAAAATTAATCAAGACCATAACCGCCGGTACTATTGTAGATTGAAGAGTTCGTATTTTAGTCTTAGCTATGCACATGAAAAGTATTTTGGCCATCATATCATTGTCAAGACTTAAGCCAGCTTTCTAGATAGATATTTACGTACTTCCCCACAAGAGAGCCACGTCTTTATGAGCATTCAAAAAAACATATAAGTTTGGAAGAAGCTTTTGTATCGGATAGATAAATGAAACAGTATATATGAAGAAATATCAAGTGCCTAAATATGATACACTTAGAGCCTCTGTAAATACTTCACTTAATAATGGTTGTGTCAACAGTGGTCTCTGCTTTTGGTATTGAATTCGTATTTCGCAAATATGGGAGAGCCTAAAATATTTTGACTTTCTCCGGTGTACATCTAGCTTTAAGCCGTTTCTTTATATTCTGAAAGGAAGCGATGTCCTGGCTCACCCATAGTCTGAGTTTAATTCAAACTAGACATATGAAATCCATATAATCAGAAATCAATTCAATCAAACGTTATCCATTTCACAATTATTGATAAAAATACAGAATAAAAAGTTTCCCGTGATGTTTTCTTTTCTTGGACGATCGCTTTCATCTTGATTTCGAGACAGAACGGGGAAAACGAGACATAACCTTTATTCAGCGTTTAGGAATTTTTCATAGCTTTATGAAATTCTCTACTCTTATATCCCTTCACATGAGAGCGTAATTACTATTTATACAAAGGTTACAGCCCATTCTGATAACTTATGTCATATATAATCATTGGTGAATGGTGAATCACACTATCAATTAAATTATTCAACTCCATTGAGGAAGCAGTAATTACTTAAGACAATAATAATTATATGGTAGATAGACTACATGGGAAATGTAATTTACGGTGCATTACGTAACTCAAGAAAATACAAAGCATAAAAATCTAAAATCCAAAAGATTTGAAGGGCATTCCGTGTCAGGAGTAAGTTAGAAATATTAACGCGTGGGACTTCATCAGCTTTAGACAAACAAAGAAAGTAGTAGAAATATAGTAACCAAGAAGAGCTATAGAATGCATTCTTACTATTAGTCACTAAATACACACTTTTCCTGTTCAGCAGTGAAAAGTATTAAAAGTTGTTTGCTTACCAATCAACTTATTATGAAGAAAATATTTTCTTTAGAAAAAGTGGTAAAAGAATAATACGTTAAAATTGCTGGACATTGAGTTTGCTTCCAGTTTAGAATCCTAGTATAATAAACCTCTGAATTTGTAAATTTTTAAATAACTCAGATTGAAGAGCGGATTAGTCAATATGAAACCAAAGCGTGCAGAATCGATACTGAAATATTGTTATCATGTCAATGCAGTCCCTTTTGTGTGGAAAGACGGTACAGGGGGACAAGTGACTTTATTAAAAGGTTATTGGCGACGGATATTAATGCGTGCGTCTCAGTTTATAACATTCGCCAACATCCCGTTTCTAATTTTAGGACTCAAGTTGAAACGAAAGGCTTACGTGGAAAATGAAATGTATGTGGAACTCACCATGCACTCTATTTGGCTGGTATTTTACGCTGCCTGCATTTCCATGCAAGTTTTATTTGCGATGAAAGAAAAGGATGTTTGTGACGTAGTTAACGAAATTTATAAATTTGTTGCGGTTATGGAAAGTAAGTTTTGTTTGAGGAAATGAACAGACATGCATGCATTACCAGAGTAAATGAAAATTGGATATCGATTTCCCACTTCATCTTTGTCTCCTACTCATTTTGTTTCAGAGCGCTTTAAATCACCTGAATTTGAAAGGATACGACGTTTGCAGGATTGGTTTGTAAATGGGGCCGCATTTTATACTGTTGGAGGTTCCCTTTTTGGAGTTGTTATGTTCTTAACTTTTCATCGGGAAAGCTGGTACTTTCTCTTCCCCTTTCCAGATGAAATGAAGCAACATGCCTTGAGGAAAATCTGGCCATTTTTTATTTTTACACTGATCGAGCTCTGGTATGAAATCACACAGTGGGTATCATTCATTGTTATAACTTACATAAATGCGCTATTTGTTCTCAACGTGAGAACATGTTTGACTCTTCTTCGGTAAGTTTGCAATCCTCATAATCGTATTATCTTAATAAACAGCATGTTTCATGCATTTAAATACGTGCAGCATTATCAGAAAATTGTGTGTTTGTTGTTTGTCTGTAAACAGGAAATGTGCTGAAAGTCACGATGAAAAATTAGATCTGGGTCATTTTACGCCAATTTATCGAACATATTCCAGAATATATAGCATTCAGTCTGTTTACAATGACTGTCTCGGATGTCATTTTTGGCCCCTTTTTAACATTGGCAACTGCAGTTGCGTAATTGGAACCCTCAGCGCTTTCATAATTACCCTGGGATGGGGTGTACCATTTGTCACCGTTTTCATCGGATCCTTTATTGTAATAGCAATTTCTATTACATCAATCACGATGCAGTTTACCGGGAGTATCCATCACCTGAGTCACACATTCATCAGAGCGGTTGGATCAAAGCGATTGTGCAAACAAGCCAAAAGGATCCACAAGTGTATGCAAATTTGTGCCATCCGAGTGGGCTCTTACTTTTACGTAGAGCGAAAAACATTGTTGACTTGCATGGCTGTGATTGTCAATTCAGTGGCAACTATCTTGCTATCAGAAGAGCGTTGATCAAACTCATTTTAATGAAATTTTATGTCATCTAAATTTAAATCCTAAAATGTCACTTCCATCAGAACTGGCTCCTCTGAGAAAGGGTATGGCTGTCACAATGAATGTGAAAATACATTCATCTTAATTGCAATAATTGGTCATTTGTAAGATTTGTTTTTGTAAAAAAATTGCAGGGTGTCACTACAATCATTGTCAAAAACAGTAATTAATTTATACACATTAATCATAGTTTATCAGAAGCAGACTCGCAGATTGCCCCTAGTGTTATGTGGAACAATATGTATATCTGTTTCATGTTTTATAACGTTGAGCATTACCAATCGTTTTTGCGACCGCACAGAGAAGAGAGAAGTCGCTTGACATCCAGAAAAGAAAATGGCCCAAAAAATAAATCAACCCTCTTTCACCTGCGCATTCATAGTTTGTACGCAATAACCGTCAGTTTTCCGCTAAACGTATTGACTATGTAAAAGATGTGAGCATAAATATTTACGACTTTATATAGATATAAAGACAACAATGCTAGCCTGCAAAGTCGAGCAAAAATGTGAATTTCACCTGCCAAACAACTAATCCGGAAAGAGCCTAGGAAGATATTAGTTGAGACACTGGCACCATCTGATTTTATGGTTATGGGCTAGCATTGTAAGTAAACAGCAAAGGATTTAACATAATGGACGCGTCCTGTTTAGAATTATTCTACATACTATAACATTAACGTTTCTAAAATGTGACAACCTAAAGCCAGTCCAGAAACGAACAAAACGGGAATCGTATTTATCGTTCATAGTGGTGCATACGCGGGATGTAGAATACAATGAAGTAAAGAAGATGCCATCCTCTGTTATGCAATAAAACCTCAGGTAAGCCCTTTTGTAAATGACTTCGAGATCCAGACCAACCAGAATACATGACAAGGAAATCGGTTCACCGGTGTCCTTCTTACTGTTCAGGTGCAAACAGGAAGCACCATAAAATGAGTAACATTTAGGTGGAGTGGGGAATACATTTTAAACCCATGTCCATGTAAATGTACGCTTGTATTCAAACACTGTTTGGTTTATATATGACATAAAAATACACCAATACAACGACACATAAAACATAAAATAAGGGAGAAGAAAATTCACCGAAAGAATGATAGTGCTGCAGCTTTCCCTGACTTTCACTTTTATCCATAGACAAAACTAAAGTGAAAAATTGCATTCCCGTACAAGTTTTGCTGGCGCAGAGAAAAGAGTGGGGAATTCGAGACGGGAACGAACAATGACAAAAGGCAAAGCCGATCTTCAATCTGGTATTAAGTTACACTACCCTCAGGGAGAAGATATACCGCACCTGTCTATCTGTTTGTTGACTAGAGTAGGTATGTACCCATATGTATACCGGAGTGAAAGGATGGTTTAACAATTCCACTATAACAAACGGGAACATAAGGCACTGAATACACTTTCATCTGCTTACCTTGCCTACATCTTATGTGGGATATAGATAGTATTGACTTTCGGTTCAATCATTGTAGTTTCTCAAGGGGAAACTGCTACGGCAGAATAGGAATGCACACGGTAAGCCAAGAAGAAAAGGAGCCTGGCCCTTTTCAGCTGAAATAAATATATTGTGTGGTAAGTCTTCCAAGAAAACGGAGAGGAAATAAGTAGTCTCAAAAAGCATGAGAAGTGGTGCAGCCAGCCGTTAACGTCCCTCAACTCACTTTCTTTTTTCAATATACGGTTTTCGTTAATTTGGAGAAAACTTTTGATAGCAATCATTTTGAACTTTCATTTTCTGATGATGACACAGACTCCCATGTGTGGGACGTATATCAATAGATGCATGATTAATCAATATGCCAACTTCATTTATATTGAATGATGCGTCTATTTATATATCTTCGCTTCGCAGATGACAGACAGGAGTAGTGCCTTGACTTAGACGTGGTCTACATCTTATATGCATTAGTGTTTATTAATGCCTTTGTTCATTGTTTGGTTGACTCTACGTGTGGATGGGTAAGCCTAGTAATTTTATAATTACTTAAGCAGAAAAATCAAACACAATGATTCGACTTTTCCACTGTAACACATTATTGTACAATCTTTCAGATAAAATTATTCTGTAACTGGATAACACGTAGTCTTTTAATTTTTCACATTGATAGAACTCATTGTTCCGAAAATAACGTAAAAAATAATATGCGTATCAAAAAGAAAGCATTCTGAACATCAAACAGATTACCGTAAATTTCCAATTAGACGTCGGGGCGTCTAAGAGCATTCGGCGATTTTTTAGTCCAGAGACGCCCCGGCGTCTATTTGGAAGGGGCTAGTATTTGGAAGGGTGTTCTAAATACATTCATCAACTTTTGACTTTTGTGTGGCCCTTTAGTAATTTGATAAAAAGCATTGAAAATACAATCTCACCATAGATTTGTGTACAAAAGTGAACTCAACATTATAACAATCTAAGGTAGGAGGGAAAATTTTGTCGTTAGTAGTTCCATATACATAGGCATGTATGCACTGTTCCGCATATGATAGTCTATAGAATTCATTCTTTGAAGGGGCCTCCATTTGGGAGGGGGATAGTAATTGGGAGGGGCGTCTAAGAGCATGCGTCCACTTTTTAGTCCGTAGAGGCCGAGGGGTCTATTTGGGAGGGGCTAGTAATTGGAAGAGGGCGCTTAATTGGAAATTTACGGTAGCACCCATAATATAAGCCCCAAAACTAACAAGCAATAAAATGATGGGTTCAATCATAAAAGCTAAAGGTAAAAAAATTCTTCTGAAGGAGATGATGAGGCGAGATACAACTACTTTGATATTATATTTTTAGGAGGTATTTATTTCAAATTACGTAAATAATTAAGGTAGTCAACTTAATCTCTTTTGATATTTTAAGAGCACAATGGAAAATAAGAATTTCAAACGAAGCTGCACACAACATAATATACATATTACCTGCTCATTCAGACTTACTTGTGTCTATTCCTGATCTTGTACCTTTTTAGCTTGCCACATAATAGCATTCTTCAAAGTCTTCAAGAAAGGGAAGCTTTAGCTCTTCCTCAGCGAAGAAACAATAAAAATTCTGGAGAAAAATGAGGAACAAAGTAAGCAACTGGCTTTTGGCTTGCCACATAATTTCCTGGAAGTAAGTGATTTCGGTTAATACTATTGTTGAATGTTGTAAGTGCTTTATAATGAGACCATACAAGCCATATACCACATTGGTTGCTGTAATGTATTTTTAATATGTTCTTTCACTTTCTTTCAATACGCTTTTGTATTGTATAGAAATATGAATACCGAGTGAAAGCAAATTTAATATAACCGCATATAAATATATGTCATATAAAAATAAATCCCCTTGCCTTTTCCACATTACATTCCAAAAATGAATTGTAGTGGAATCTCTTCAGAATTACAACAGCAGCGTACATTCCGCGTAGGTACCCTTGATATATGCTAAAAGTGAAGTAAACCACTTACAACCAACTTTACGTTGCGTATGCGGATGGAAATGCACACAGCCATTTGGAAACGAAAGACTAAGATCAAACATGAAAACTGGGAAATATGCACTTCTTTGTTCTCCTAGAGTTCTTTTGAAACATGTGCATTATGTAAACTACACTGGCTCTTTTAGTTTTTTTCCCTGAAAATGTATTGCGAAAACGAAACGATAAAACTATTTTTAGCGGGAGAATGAAGTGGTTTTCAGACGTAAGGTTACGTGGCTTATTATTATCCTGTAATCCGGAACCGTGCGGGTAGACTCCAGACCCGTCTTGTTTTAAGCAATGATTTAGCTTTATACAAGAGAAATTAATGGAAGACGAATACCATATTATATTGTTAGTCAACATGGCAAAAATAATGACTTTTTACACAGGGACGATGAAAATGCCAAGACAAAAACTTTCCCGTACGTCTGGCACAATGCCTGATGGTGAAAGCATCTACGATTTTGTATATAGGAAAATATGTGCATTTGTGTATCAGTGGATGCATTTCATACAGCACACAGCATGTGTAGTCAGCAAAATACGTTTAGCTAGTTTGTAGCGAACAAGAGAGAAAAAGTGGAACTACGCAGGAATGTCATCAACAAAGCGACATATTGGCCACCTCATTAAGGTGATGAGCTTTGCTTTGATGTTGATTATGATGATGACAGCAGCAGTTTCTTCCTAATGACGATGATGATGATCACGGCAATGTTTTCCTCTTCGAGAACTTTCATTCATATTGCATTATAATCTGCATACGCAAGCAGTCCTGGAAGTATAAAAGGAAAAGTTAGTACCAGTATGACGATACGACTGGTGGGGGAATGTGATGTAATATATAAGAAAACAGTGACACTCCACACTCATTCCAATGATGTTCCTACAGTGTGGAGTTTGGTGTTGGTGCTGGTGCAAGTGACCCAGACTTTTAGTACCATCTGCTGTCCGCGCTCATGTTACTGCCCTTTTTATGCAAAAGTAGTACTGATATTCTAGCTTTGGTTGAGGACCATCTTGTTTGGCAGAAAGAGGGGAAATTTCTTCATCAAAAATTTAGCAGTTATTTAGCATGTTGAGTACGTAAACAAGAAACTCAGACAGCCAAACCGGCAAAAAGCTAATGATTATTACCATTATTATGATGATGATGACTGGGGCAATGGGAAATGCTCTACAAAAGTTTCTCCAAACACTGTTGTCGCCATCGGGAAAATGCTCCCCTCTTTAACAGCGTGTGCTGTTCAATTGCGCAACAAATTTCTACAACTCATAGGTATAGGTTTATGATTTTAGCACGTTTGTTAATGTATTTTCCTAATTAGTAACAGTTAACTGATTGCAAAATTCTCTAACGTTGCTGTGTATTTCTATAAGCATTAAGCAATAGCTATGTATATAACATATTGGATTAGATGTACGAATTATACAAAAATATTTATCGCATTAAACCATACGGCATACCATACCTGTTCCCGGCATACCATCAGACTCAAAATGGAGTAACACGATAAGACGGTAATGGACTGCCTTGGTCGCTTTCTTTATTACAATAAGCACCGCATGAATGTGACGATAAAACACCTTTTTGTAGGCTTTCTTTCTTTTGTTGGATTCGTTCTTTGCTGTCGCAGTAAATTAGTAATTCTGCTCATTCCACCAAACACACACGCCAAGAGACAGCATAATATGTAATAAGTTTGAATAAGCAGTACTAAAATCTGGGTTTTTCATGCTTTTTGCTCAGCGTAACTACTGACAAAGGCGCATGCCATAAAATAAGAAGATTATTTAAAACTCATGGTTTCTTGCCACAGAGTGTCACTGCTGTTACAATCGTTAAACCTTAAATTGTGTTGAATAAAATGCTTGTTATGTTCGACAGAGATTATTATCAAACGAAATTAACTTGCCGAATTAGTAATTTGAAATTAGCTTTTGAGTAAAACGACCGACAGAGAGAAAGAGGGTATGAGTTGGAGAAAATAAACTAAATCTACAAACTGTGCACTGTAAAATGAAGCGATGTTCAAGTCAAATAAAATGGCAACGTACCGTCTCACAATCAGTGTGCTTTGATGTCAGAAGAGTTTCAAATGGTTGGCGTAACCGGTGATTTTGAGCTACGAAAAACGATTCGGGATTTGCTCCTGTTTTCCGTGTTATAACTTTCAGACAGCCATGGTCCCAGGTGTGTACCCCCATGAAACGGAATTATTTGAAACGAGCTTTGAATTCCAAATCATTAGGAAATGAAACATGAAAATGAGAGTATAGCAAGAAGAGAAAATTCTCGCCGAGTGAGATGTGCTCACTATTTGAGAGCGCTGTTGTATTACTGTCGTTCCAACGAGAGTCTGGTGACATTTGATGATGCCTGTTTCAGCAGAGAATTTTGTATGGGGTCATGTATTAGCGGAGTGGATGTTTCTTAACGTACTTATCTAGTACTTTCTGTGCCCAACCAACCGAAAGCACTAAAGAACACGACAAGTGAAGATTCGTTAGCATAATAATAACAATAATTGTTATTCTTCAAGAAAAATGAACGACCATAGTTTTCACCATTGCTTACGAAATTACATCATTAGAATCTTTAGAAAGTTGATCAATGAAGTGGGTAACTACCTACACATAAATAAAATCAAAAGGAAGAAAGCATGCCCGTTTATTTATCAAAGAAGCTCTATCCAAGAATATACCATGTGAGTATGAAAGTATGCTGCTACAAAATTTTTGAAGCCTCTACAAAAGATCAAAGAAACAAGACAAACTCATTCTAACAAGATACTAACGACCAAAATGTCAAACTACCACCAAAACACTTGTTGGTTCCTTATATTATGGCTAATACAAAAATGTATGAAATTCTACGATTGCAAAAACTAAAACGCTGCGCATGGAATAATCCTCTCTATCAGATTACATGACTGATAGCTCTTTGTAAGATTGAACTAGCATAACACAGTAGTCCAAATCAACAATAATTTATATAGTTCACGACAATGGTAATATTAGCTGGACAAAAGTTTGCATCATCTCAAGTGAAAACTAGAAGTCTTTTATGCTGCCATTAATTTATTTCACTCTGCCAACTTTGCAAGCAAGCTACTTTACTTTTAATTTTTGTGGAATGATAAGTAAATTCTGGGAATATACTCGCCCCATACGATACTTAAACCTACCTATACTGGATTAAAACCTGCATACATCAAAATTTTAATGTCTCTTAATCATTCCATTCTTGCAGAAACATTTACGCTACAATGAATCTAAAATGCAACATGAACATTTTCCAACTCAACTCGGTCACAAATTGGAGTATTATGATTACTTTCTTTAATAATAGAATCAGCCGCGATCACGGTTACGGAACATATAAAGATAGACAAGTATTGC
Organism: Willowsia nigromaculata; assembly: GCA_034700605.1. Taxonomy (NCBI): domain Eukaryota; kingdom Metazoa; phylum Arthropoda; class Collembola; order Entomobryomorpha; family Entomobryidae; genus Willowsia; species Willowsia nigromaculata. The sequence continues at coordinate 24,222 of JAQIXX010002146.1, forward strand.
GTTGTTGTCATATTATTCATAAAGCTTCGGTTATGGCCGATGCACTCATTAATTCTATCTTTCATACTGGTACAATACCTGAAGTACACGACACACTTGCGTACAGACTCTTCTCAAAATTGTTGTTGTCATCTGAATTTTCAGGAATTGGATATCAAGAAGAGTTTATGAGGATCCATACCCTCAGGACCATTACTCTTGGCACAATAAGTATGACTTGTAGAAACGGAATAGTCTACTGAAAGCGGTAGCAAGTATAATCTATCTATAAAGCATAACGCAGGGCTAGATTTTATCCGTGCATAGAAGCGGCAAGCAAGCTCGGGAGAAAACACACATTCACTTTCATGAATGCAATTTTGTATACATATCTCCTGGAGTCTAGATGGTCTAGAAACCAGACTGAATGTGTTTTGTTTGCTACTATACTTGTCATCATATATTATGTATGTTCTCATATAAAGTGATTCTTCAGAGGGTTAGGTTCTCCAGCAAAGCGAATGAGAGTGCTAGAAATTCTTTTGTCATATCAGAACAACATGTAATGATGAGAGAAAGCAAGTAGGAAGAACGTTAAGTACAGTACACAATACGAAATACGAGATGATGATACATTTACGATGAAAAGTATCCCTGAAGGGTAAAAAATGACAAGGAGAGCCGATAACTATGTGCATGATGTGTGGTAGAACATGAAACACGAGTGTTTGTGTTTCATAAGCTAACCGAGTAAACATATAGAGTTGGTGATTAAACACATGCATGAACATGGTTCACCGAACACTTTTGTTACTTAGTTAATCTAACCCCATAATAAAAAACATTCATTAGAATTTTAGTACTCAGGTAGTGATTTGCAAATTCTTGCGTATGCATATCCATTTCAACTTCTCTTTCTATCAACCTACATTTTATTGTGTACTAGAATTCATTGACTCTTTTGAAATTTGAAATGTATAGAAAAAATTCGAAGATTTGATGCTCAATGGAAAGGCAGGAGGGAATCTTGCGAAATCAGTAGAGAGCGATATTATGCTTCATTAAAACATGAAGTGTGAACGAGTTGAATTTACAAGGAGGCAACAGACGGCTCAAAATCTTAAAACGTAACTAGTACGGTAAATGCATAATATTACGTGCTAATGAAAAGTTTTATGGAAGCCAGAAGTTTATAACTAAAATGTAGTACCCCACCCAAATGTCTTTGTATGACTACATTTTGTAGTCGATGGAAAATTTGTATAAAAAATATGCACACTACATATTAGCATTTTTATGGGATTTTTCACATTTTAATTTACAAAACTGCGAGCTATGACAAGTGTTCCGCCTATTCCCATGCTTCATTTAATGTTGTTTCTTAATCTGTTTCATTAACATCGTTCCTTAATTTTACGCAAATATTCATGACTCCATCAATCTGGAAGAAAGTAAAAGTAATATACATGGGTGGTACAACACGGCAAACCCTTATGCTCACTTCATATCATTTATATACAAAGAATGTGTAAAAGTAATACAAATTTGGCGTGTTTGATGAAAAATTATCAACTTGTTTCTTTTAAAAGTGTTCATCATCTTTATTGCTTTTCATACTGCCAAAAATCAAGTACAAATGTTCCAAGTTAGCTGCAAGTGCTCATTTTTACCTTAAAACATTATTACAGCCACAATTCAAAAATGACTTATGGATTTTTACTAACTTCATGTATCACTCAGTATTTCTACTTTAAAAGGCCAACCTGAGAAAACGACTAACAGCAAAAAAATAACTAGCTGAGTTGAAAACGTAATTCATGGTTCACTAACTTTTCATTTCATTAACTTACTGCTGCCATGAATTTTCATTTCATAGAAAGAACATAAATGTATGTACTACTATGCTCATGTTATACAATATTGTATTCGTTCCATTTGCGGACAAAAATGTTAACTTTTTTCTTAGATCTTAGATCTCGTGAAGTATTACGTCTTTTAATACACAGTTTTAATGGACAATACTCAACTTCAGCCTTTTTGTAGCACAATTTTTCTCTTCATTCTTCATTTTCAGCTCGCTTGATTCATGTCTTGTGAACACATCCCTGAAACATTGTTCCAACGAAAGAAAACGACTTCAGTTTCGTTTTGCTGTCTTTTTTATGTACTTTGTTTTCTCGGTTGAACGTACAGGAAGACGTCTCAAGTGACTAAAGCTGTACATTTTCTTTCCAGCTAGAACAAAACTCGATTTACAAATTGCAAATCCTTACGACACTTCTATTTCATCGTTGGGTTGTGTGGTTCAGAGGTTCCGAAATACTCTTATTTTGTATTTCAAATACAAAATACAAAATACTTTCTTCAAAAAATGTATTTCAAATACAAAATACAAAATACTTTCTTCAAAAAATGTATTTCAAATACAAAATACTAAATACTTTTTCTGAAAAAATGTATTTCAAATACAAAATACAAATACTTTGCTTTGAAGAAAA